>JABFQD010003364.1:0-13394 GCA_022817045.1 Psix sp. ZL-2020 | reverse complement strand
TAAATTTTATGTGTTTACATTATATATAAATATTTATGTGTGTGTATAAGAGTATACTTTTCTCAAGCTTATGCATTGTTTATAAATTTGATTCTAAGAAAAAATAATTACTTCTCCGATAATTATAAAAGTTTAATACTTTCCAATAACTGGGAACTGATCATTTATTACATCGTTTTTGTAATAAATATGAGAATGAAAATCTTCCAGAAAACTGTTGTAAACAAAGTTTTTCTCAGTATGTTTATACAGACTGTACGTAATCATTACAAACAAGTAATTTTAAGAATTTAAAAAATTGTCAACTACACATTTATTAAAAGTTTTTATACTATCTAAATTAATTTATTATGTATGAAAATGAAACTTTCAATTTACGTAGAACATAGTCATTGTCTTTATGTAGTTTCTGTTTTTATTTAAATGAAATTAGTAATTATATTTCAATTTCACTTAGCATATATGATAAAATTTATAACAATAATTTTTATACGTGGAAAAGTGTAATTATAACCGACCACTCAGCTTCCTGTTTTTATTCTCAACAGGGATTCCCCGTACGTGAATGTGCCGAACCTCGTCTTTCAAAAGGACAAGAGTTTTGCCGAGACTGCGAAAAATGCAGGTTACATGGAATTGAAAGAGAGCCCGACTCATGTCAAGCCCATGTGCAACCCATATAATTTCACTTCCGACCCAAGCGGCCACGTAGAGTACTCCGACAAGTGCGTTTACTCGCAGCAAATCGGTGATTATGAATTGCCAAACGCGAACTTAGGTCGTTCTGCTTTTGAGGCAGGACCTTCAACCGGCCGAAGTCCTTTTGAAAGGTCATTATCATTGTCTGGCAGACACCAGGACCGTCTTTTTCACACCGATAACAGGCTGTTCCTTGACCGAAGCGCCACCTCGTCTACTAGCGGGATCGGCGTTGACCTTAAGAAAGAGGTCAGGTCGAATTATGGTTCTTCTAAAAGTTTTGATGGTTACTCCAGCTCTGTCGAAGAGCTTAATTGGCAAGAAAGGTGCTTGGAGTTGCAACTTGAGTTACACCGGAGCAGAAGTCAGGCAAGCAGAGTACGCGACATGCTGCGAGATAAGGTAAATTTTTCTAAAAGGACATAGATTAGACGATCTTGCGATGAATAGTTGCAAATTGTTTTCTCGATCAAATTTCAAACTGAAGTCAAATCAAACTAATATCTTCTGAAGTAAAAAAAAATTAGGATATGATAAATTAGCGTACGGAAATTGTTACAAATTCCATTTGATGAGAAGAAAAATAATATTAACAACAAACGCGAGTTGTTGAATAAAATGTAGAGCTGGCTATTAATCTCTAAATACAGCACCATTCACTTTGTCCAAATGATTTATGAGCAAACTACTCTGAATGTAATCTCTTAAGTTGTTGCGGATAAGTCACGGAAAATGAAAATTTCATATCAGCTAATCTATAAAAAATCCAAATCACTTCGATAATAATAAATTATACTGTGGCGAAGTCAATTAAGTTTTTAATTCAGTTAGGCAAGCATAGTTAGTACAGCATATACAAATACAATCGAAAAACCATATGAAAATGTATTTTAAAATAAGCAACAGCTATTGACATTGGAAGAAAAAAATTGGAGAATTTAATTTCAAGTTGCCAAGTTATTATTACGATGTACAATTTGCACATCACATATATCAAATTACGCGTACATTTAACTGAAATTATAGTTAACCCAGGCCACAATCTGAACCCACATTGAAACTAAGGTCATTTTTCTTTATTAAATTTTATGCAACTAATTTAATATTCTGTGTTGCGTTGTCCAAGTTAGCTTAGTATGAAATCGCATCGCGAATGTCGGTCTGAATCAATGTCGGAAAATTAGCATACCACATAGCTGAGCACTCGTTTGATTATTCTGAAAGTTTTTTTTTCATTCCCACAAAAGTAACCAAATTTTTTATGGAATCGCCGAAGCGTTCGATTATGAGAAGCGGACTACTGAAGCATGAAGTTGAAGTAACTTACTTGTATAAACAGATAATAAGAAAAATATTTATCTTCGCACTTAAACGTGTGTGTCTTGGAAGTAATGTGAAATAAGATTGTCGCGTGACCGTAGACCTCCCTCATTTTAATACACATAACACACCTCGAAAGTCATGTGCAACGTCGGAGCGCATAACAAAATATAGCTTGGTGTTGACAATGTGTGATATTTAATCGTGTGAAACATGCGATCAGTAAACAGAGCGGCTGAAATAATATTCCTTGGCAAAAGTGTCTCATAAACTGTCTGCCTCGTAGGAAATCTATTTTTTGCAGTGAAACCTCTCGTAGCTTTATGTCACTCGGTCGGCCAAAGAATGTGGAGAAAGTAAATGATTTTATACAGGATTTGGTTTTCGGTCTCACATATCGATGAAGTTATAGTTTTTGTGCAATTAAACTGAGATTGAAATACTTGGACTCGGTTTAATTTGAAATTTGCACGAACTTTGATTGCAATTGTGTCAATAAGAAAGAAACTAACTGTTAAGAACTTGATTTGTTAGAGTTGCAACTTGAGATATTTCTTTATTTTACTATGTTTGGCGGGAAATTCACGTCATTAATGCATAAACGAAAGTTCATATATTTAATTTTATACATTCAATTCCAGTTTTGAATTAACTACACAGCAATTATTAGTATTGAATTAATATTAATTTTAACTATTCATGTTAAAATGATTAATAAAATGTTACGATTTATGTTTCACTTATCACATAAATTCATGCATTATAAATGTGTTATTTTCCCTGTTTTTTCTTTTTCATCATAATTAAATCTCAATAAGCAATTTACCACAATAATAATGAGCACATATAATAAAGTTCATTTAAGTGAAAATAATTTATTTGTAGTTTAACAAATAGCTAACACAATTGAATACATTATAGTTTATTAATACTGATTAGGTTTACTCAAATGATGTAATTATATAAGTATGGTACTGTTATACATGTAATTTATGAATGATCGCACATAATAATAAAATAAATATCGATTATTACACATATATTTAAATTTACAAAATTAGCTTGAAATTAAACAACACTAAATTTTTCTGAAACGTTGTATTATATTCGATGTGATATATGGTTTTATTAATGGATGTCAGAAACGGCATTCAGGAAAAATTATACACTGCATATAATAGCATTTCGTTTAAAATATCAAGAGTTTCATGTAAAATTACTAGGTAGTTTATCCCAATGATGAAGGTATACGTTAAATTCGAATCGTCTATAAACGTTTTATAAATTACCTCAAAAACATTTACATTTTAAACACTTGTTTTGCAATATATTAAACCAATTAGGCCAATATTATATAATTCAAAAAAAGTATTCGCAAATCTAATAAACTTAAACTATAAATTGGCTTTACGGAATACAAAATGTTTTTCCCCAAAAGAAAGTAAAATGATTACATACATGGTGTGAATATGAAATGTTCTCTATTATTCAATCATAATAAGATAAAAACAAATTACTTATTACTCTCAAGGGGTCTGAATAAATCAGTAGTTCTGAAATTCAAGCAGCAATAGATGATGTCACTATTTGGATGGGTGACCGTATTGAGATCGTGTGATTACTCTATTTGCTCTTTACCATTCAGCAACAGCGACAGCTGTAGTTTATTCGATTACGGTGATCAGGTCTACACAATATGACGTGACCATCATAATTGAATGTACCAATTAATACATCGAGCATCTCGGCCCAGGTTTCACCTATCCCATAGCCAAGACCCTGAGCTAATTTACATTTCCCAGGGGCGAAGGGGGTCGAATATAACCGCCCTTTTATTATATTACCTGGGGGAAAAAGTGATCATCCAAACCAAAAAATACAAAACACAAATAAACGAAAGTATATCTGTAATGTACGTTTTATAAAAGTTACATTTGGTTTAAAGGTAACAATTAATTCAGCGTTATGCCTGCTCCCATGTTATTGCGCTACGTGTTCGGCTCTTTTTTGTGTAACAACACCGGCAGGTTTCGGAATGCGTCTGTCTCTTCAGGCGCGGCGTCTTATCTGGGGGGCGGTCCAGCTAAATCGTTGCGCGTGACCGTACATACTAAACATTCCTCGCCCTACGGTCGACCTATTCAACGTATGCGTCGCGGCAAATAAAATTCCATCGCGACCCCGCGAACGTTCCCCAATAATTCATTGCCGTTCCGCCGCGACGTTCATATAGATATGTCGAGCATTCCGGTTAATATGCCTGCGTGTGTTAGTTTCACATGAATATTCATTTGCAACTGTTTCGCGTGTCACTGACGTCGACAATGCTAATGCCCGTTGTTTATTCAACACCGATCACTTTTTTGTCGTCTCCATTTAGCAAATTCCGCAGCTCTTTTCAATTCGCCATCCAACCGTTGATAAAATTAACGGTTCTTTTTTTTCAATTTTTGGATAGGGTTTTTCAATTTTATTTATATGACGAAAACTCGACTCTTGTCATATAAAAATTATCTCACATTTATTTAGCTTCAATCTGTTTTTTGATAAGATTATAATAAATTTTTCGTTAAGTGAATGGCTAACTATAATTGATAGGCTGCATTGAAAGATTATAGTTTATCGACATCCAAATAGGGTCCAGGGCAAACGATATTCTATTCTTTCTAGAACATAGTTTATATTTATGCCGCAATCATTAGTTATTATCAAGATGAAATAATAGATCGCGCTGATAGATAATAAAAATGTTCATTTATTAATGACTCAAGTTTTCAGTTTCGAATATTATTTGTAGTCGAAGATATATTTCATCAATCATGGTTTTAATTTGTTGTTCTCCTTTAGATATTGACAGTCTTAGTGGTATCAACAATGTAATATGTTGAAGACTAACTTTTGCTTCAATGTTATTTTAATCTGAAGATCTAAAAAGGAAGTGGATCCAAATATAATTCATAAAGTAGTTCACTCGTATATTTATAAATGAATCTGGATATCGATACGAAGTGCAAAGCTGCTACTTGAATTCATAATTATTGAATTCGCACACTCTAGTCTATTGGGTTTAACGTAATCCGGATAAGGTGATACTGTTGAATACATTTTGAAGAAGTTTCCTGGTAAATTGTTTCACTACTTCAAAGAGATTTGGTAGGAAGATAATAAATGATGTTACAAAAGTATCTCGTTTATAACAAAATCATTTGACTCATTTTGGTTCTTGCGAGATATTTCCGTCAGCAATGGCCCGTAACGGGCTCACTTATTAGTTTAGTCACGGGTTGTTTGTTCCTGGTTGGTTGACGAAGCGAGTATCTACGAAACGCAGATATGCCGTGAAAAAAAATTACAAAATCCAGCTCAAAGGATGCTGGACTTTAAGATACTTTTGGTGCCGCAATTGTCAAAGCTTTGCAGATGGAAATAATGTTGCCCATCATTTCACATATCAAACTGCTCGCTTACTCATCACTTTAAAAGCTAGCTTGCGTGACGTATCGTTCTCAGTGAAGCCCGATATCTCTTTTTGTGCAAATATTTTCCGCTTGTTTCTTTTTGAACGTTGTGCATATCATTTTTTAAAATCTTGCATTATGAAATATTGAACGTATATTCAGCTACAGGAAATACGACAGTGGAAAAATATAAATGATAAAATGTATGGACATATCTTCTGGGTGTTTTGCTCTCAAATACAAAAATATGAAAAGAGATTTCATTTTAATCTAATGTATCTAATTAGTTCATAAAAATTTAAATACTTTTCCCATATAGGTTTTGCTTAAATATCAATTTATGAGAGTTTAAAAATATATGCTTTTTATTTAACAAATTTTAGTTTTTATCATTTCTTGCTGTCAAATGCATCTCATACACATTTAAAATTATTCCTTAATTTTATTTATCGTCATAAATAATACTGATAACAATATATTTTTATTTTGATGTTAAATTGAAAATGAAGCCAATCTTTATTGCTTTGAAAGTGCTATTCATTCAAAATGCATATTGTATACTCGCATTATAACCTTATCCATATTTTTAGATCGCACAGTGAATGAAAAACTGTAGAAAAACAGTATAAAATTGTATAGAAGCGATTTTTAATTCGATTAGTAAGCAAAATTGAAATCATCACGATAATGCGGAAAAGAAAAACAGTTTAATTGAATATAGCTTCGAATGATGCAGAGTGAATAGTACTTATAGCCGCATAAATCGGGAACAAACAAGCGACCTCACAACGATAATGATATTTTGTTTGACTGAGCTTTTAGTGGCACCAGTATGATGAAAAGTAGGTAGGCGATGGCCGTAGTCTCATTTTGTAAATGACATTGAATCAAATACGCCATTGTCTTTGGTAAGAATTTAATTTATTGCTCCTCCAATCCTTTTATTTCAACGAAAATTTCAAATCTTCTTAACATCTTTCTCGTTTCCAACACGAACCTAATACGAAGTCCGTAAAACTTCTTTCGTTCTATTAATCTGATTATTAAAAATATATTGCTGTGATATTTCGTTTAAGACATGACAGGTTTATACTGAATTTAATATGATTTTATGTAACAATAAAAATAAATGTTCCATAACTCGAAAATAATATTAAATGTCAACCTTAGGATTAGTTAATGTTGATATGTGTATATTTGAATTAAAATTATATTATCGTTTTTCTATTTACAAATATTATAATTTTCATTTCATTTTGTGTATTTTATTTAAAAATACCAACCAATGGACTTTGTTGTGTAAGTTTGTATTAAAAATAATAATTCATCTTTTTACTCGACAATTTTTAGACTAATAGGAAATGAAATGTTTCCTCAATGTATGAAGAAAACATGAAAACGTACAGTGATATGAAATAACGACGTAGAAAATGCGGTGGGCACGTTTTGTCCACTGATTTGTCTGCATCGAGCACGAGTTCATTTTTAGCAAAAAATGAAGGAAGCGTATGAGAAAAAGCGTGACAATATCGTGTAAGCAGCATCCGAAAAATGTGGTAGTCGGCGTAATTTCTGACTTGTTTCGTCCAGAAAAATGCTCGTCGATGTTTCATTCTCTCTTCCGGTGCAATGCGTTTGCATTAGCCGTGCAGCGTTTTCAATGCCATGATGTTAACTAAAAAGTGCCGGAGCAGGCATTGCGCAGACGATAAATCTCTCTTGCGACAACGACGTGTGCACAAAAACTTACACCAGGAGCTTGTAAGCCATGGCGTTATTGTTTCGGCTACATTTCTGAGACAGGCAATTACTTTTCAAAAATTACTGATCGAAAATTGAAAATTATCGTTCAACCGAAAATCATTAATTTTTATCTCAAATCGCATGATTAAGCACTAGAATGTTTATTCTGGCTATCGAAACTATATTTATGATGTACAGGAAGAAAAACAAAACATCTGTTTTCCGTGAGAAAATTCGATGTGGTATAATCAATTTGAAAAAGCCTTTTATTTTTTTAATTTCGTTTTAACACCTGTCGAATTTGATATAGTCGGATTCATCTTCAATTAGATTATCAGTTCTTAATGTTGCTTTATGTCGCTCAATTGAATAAGTCGAATTTCATTTTGCTCACTGCTGCACATAACACATTTCAGTGCCTATTTTTTGCATCGCTCTCGTCTCATCTGTTCGACATATTCGATAAAAATATGATACATCATAACGCTTCAAACCGTATAAACCTCTTCAAATCCGTCAGTTATGGAAGGTACAAAAGGAAATTCGTATAAATTGTGCAGCTGAATCCAAATTATAAAATGCTATACATTTTCGTGAAACACGTCAACTCGAGATATCGAACTGAAATACAAATTATTCTTAATGTACTCCTGACATTTGAAATATTACTTGAGAGAAATGTCAAGTCGCGCCGCGCTGCGACAGATAGTTTCATTAGAACTTGTGTGCAAAACTTGAACGGATTGTGTGCGGTCGGAGACAAACTTGAACATCCTCGGGCGTAAGTTTGGCGCAAGATAAAGAATCCTTCAAACCTCCCCTCTTCTCACCGCACTTCGTTCTTCATCTACCGATGCTCAGTGGAGAGAAATGCACGCGACTCACGCGACAGCAATTTGACGCAGTCAGCCTCTATATTAGATATTCTAACAAACTCACATCGGCTAAAACAGCAGTAAAGTGTTTTCACAGACATTATGCAAATCAAATTTTAAATACGTGCAAGGTAATTAAACAATTAGAAATTAAAACGAGATAATAATTTTATACGCTGAATAAATAAAACGTAGAATGACTGAAAATTTGTCTAACTGCAGCTTTACATTTGCATCTTTTAAAAGCTAAACATTCATAGCTTCAAAAATTCTGCTTCAAAAAGCGTTTCATGTTAGATTACAAAATACATTTGACATTTTTCCTCGTCATTTGGATAAAAGTTATGTATGAATGTTTTCTTACATACATGTAATTTCACAAAAGTAAAACAATAAAACAAATCTTTATACGCTCGTCTAAAAAGCGATTTCAATCTCGCAAAGAAACTAATGTCTTTACGTTTGGAACATGAGAAAATGATACGTCTCAAATGCTGGTAAGTAAATATATTGGAAAAAGTCATCCTTTGTTTGCTAATACGTTTTAATTCTATATTCCTTATAACGATATAGAACGTCATTTTTGAATTATAAAAGAATCAAGCGAAGATAAGAAATTTACCATTTAACGGTTGTAAAGAATGATGCAGCGTAATGCTTTTTCGATCAACTTTGTCTTCTGCGATAAAAGTATAGAACTAATTTTCAATCAATCAAAATTTTGTGCTGCTGGACAAACAATTAAGTACTCTCAAATTGTGCTTTCAACTTTAAGACACCGCGAATAATTGCGATTCAGGTAGCCGTTCGTCCTAGACGGTCTTAGAAACAAAAATGACTGCGCAAAAAGAGAAATGTAAAACGTGCATCAAGCGCCGATTGCGTCTATTAATATTCTTTACACTTTGAATTGTAAATTTAGTGGGACGACGCGCCAAATTTTCGATACGTTCGATATCGTAGGTGCACGAGTAACCAAGCCATCTGCATATCAAGCGCGTTCGTAAAGTTGTTACCACAATTTACATACCAAGTTTTTCGTTTATTTCCAATCTAAACGACCGACCTCTAAACCCCAGAAATGCAACAAAATGAAATGAAATGTTCTAGACTCAACCAATATTGCAACTACTTATTATACTTCAATTCCAATATGAATTTACATTGACTATTACTATTTTCTATTATCTCTGACTTGTATATAGAACCGAAAAACTGCTGCAGCAAATCCGATGCTTCTGCTATTTGGGTCGCCAATGTTTATGTGGTATAAGAATGTTTGAATACAAAATCTGGTCATTAGTTGGTCCCTAGCGATGACTTATGAGCACAACGTTTTGGGACGCTTTTGTACAGCAGCTAACGATCGCGCTAGCTGTGGCCTTTCAGAACTAAGAGATGCGCCGATTGTGTCTATTTGTGCTGTGTGTTCATTCACACAACTGGCGAATCAATATTGATGCGAATATCTCGATATGGCTAACGCCGCAGCAGATCGAAGAATAATTTTAATGCGGAATCGTATAAACAATATAAGAAAAAGTTGGCCGCATAGTTGATGCTTTTGTTTTTCGACTTCGTGGCCCGGTTTCGCACGTCCGCGCTCACAAAAACGAGCTCTAATGAGCGCGGTTGCGCTCTGAATTATAATCGCAACTTTTCCGACCACCCGTCTCAGCGGAATCAAATTAACTCAAACGAAATATGGCTTATATTTAGATCCGCTCTAGTTTATTATACATAAATTTCATGAAAACAAATCTGCACGACGTATAATTTAGTAGTTCTCGCCGCAAATTTTTATGATAATCAAATTGGTCAGTGGAATTAACTTAGACTGCGAATGTTTGAAAGAAGAATGACGTAGAAATGATGAATGCTACTTCAGAGGTATAACCTATGAAATAAATGTCGTAAATATGTAAATCAGGAGTATGACACGCTGTGACCTTAAGAGTATATCTCGCCTGTATTTTTCTACGCTTCTTATTCCCAAGCCTGCATTTTATTTTAAAAGCTTGCAGTTTCTATTAAATGTTGTATTAGTGTAAACAGAAGTGCAAGAATTTTAAGTAACACATTATGTAGTAATAGCGATTGCCGAGACAGCGGAATGGTGAAGAGGGCAGTTTATCTGTAGGCGCATTGGTGATATTATAATTTCTACAAAAGGTTTCGTCGTGAGTCACGAGATGAATTAATTACAACGAGAACGACCGCTACGCACAAGCGCCATCGCTCATGCGTAACAAGGGTCGCGCTTCGTCGAGAGCGCTCTGTCAGCGCAAACATGACATGCCGAATAATTCAGTCGAGTGATCATCCTCAAAAATTCATATGCTTGTATTGACGACGATAACACGTGATTAAACGAACGACTTGATTTTTACTTTATTTCTATAATTTGTCTGCAACGCCAGAAATATTATTTGTGGATTTTTGGGTCGATTTCAAACCTGTATTTTGAGTGCTATTCGAGTATGGATTATTGACTTTATATTAACATGATAATTAACACAAAATCACAATTCAAAAATGATTTATATATTACACGCAATAGCTTGATGAACAATTTAAGTTGAAAATAGATTTATCGAGTTCTCGTTAGATAATACGTTTGAAATTAAACTATTCGAAATATAATTACTATAGGATACACATGCGAATCTATTTTTTGTGCTCAACAGTTTGGCATTTTTAATCAGAAAGTTGATATGTCCTTTCATATAATATTTATATACACAATAACTGTCTTCAGTAAAAGTAAAAAGACAAGGTTTCGTATGAAAAATATGTGCGTGTGTTTCTATAGATGCCGTATGTTCCACTTGATTTTCCATTCCTTCATACTCGCTATTGAATGTGATTATTCCGAAAGAAACTATTCGAAAATATCTTTATATTTTCCAGTAATACAATAATTTGTTAGGTTCATAAATAAAAACATTAGTCACAACGTCTTGTCAAAAAAAAACACGTTAATTTCTACAGAAACTGCTGACCTGCATTCCAAACAGAGTCTAAAAGCAAAAGCGTGTATCCACATTTTTCTCACCCTCGACCAATTTTTCAAGCGCGATTTCTATCGAGGCACATAATACCAGTTTGTTACGATAAGGTAAGCGGAAGCGGCTTTATTGAGCGCGCGAGTTCAGAGGGTTGGATTGGGTAACGCACAAGCGTACTGACCACACATGGTGGCTCTTGATTAAGCATCTAGCGACCACGCTCGGTATACCAATATGTCACACTGGTTCAGTACCATCTCTCAAGTGAAACAGCCCTTCGAATCCCTTCCCTTGCTGAATCCTCGGCATATCTTGCCGAGGGATCCATTAACATGGTACCGATCCCCAGACACATATTCGTGATTTTGCAACCAGAAATCCTTTTCGAAAAGAGAAAAAGGACGAACAACGATGAAAATACGGCTAAAGATCGTTTTATTCTCGCACCGACTTCGAATGTGGGTTAGCATCGACAAAGTGACACTCAGCCGTCGGCAAGTCGAGTTGTTAGTTTCTTTTATGAGAGCCGACAAATAGTCTCTCGTGTAGAATCAACATCACGATGACAGTAAAGTAGACGACGATTCTTTATGTCATTCGAAAATGTGTAACAAACTGTTATTAATGCAACTTCAGTTGATTGCTGAAAAACACGAAATATTTTCGTTTTATTTGTTAAATCAATATTTCGAAATTTAGACAAATCCAAGTTGAATTTATCAATTTTGTTTAGCAATAAAAGGAAAAAACTTAACATTACACACTGAAATTTATTTATTTAGTATCTTATTTAATGTATTTGCAAATGTGTTCATTATATCAACATAAATAAATTAGTTTAGAATATTACATAAATAACTGAATGAAATTCCTAGGAATTAAAATTTCATTGTGTGTTATTACAATAAATTCAATTATCAATACATAACAGAGATATCGACAAACTGTTTCCATCACAGTTATTTTTATCTGACGTTTTAACTTCACGTGCACAGTCGTTACATAGAGAGGAAAAAGTGATGGAAAAGTTTGTTAAACGTCCACCTTTTTCTTGGTTTCGACTTAGTAGTTGTCCCTCGTCTTTTTATCGTTGCTGTTGCGCCCAAAAAAGTAAGATTGTCAGAGTGAGCGATACGCAATTTATTCAGACTGCGCGCGAGTTTTCTCAGACGACACTGTAACGACAATGCTCCAACTTCTGGGACCGTTAACGTTGCAACGACAAAGAAAACGACAATAGAGCAAAACGTGAGAACTCAAAGATGAGAGAAACGCGCCATTCTACATTTGCAAAACTTTGCTAGACAAATACGATATCTAATTTAAATCTCCAACTTGGATGTTAGTAACCACTGTATTTGCAAGCTCTGTTTAATTTTGCATCAGAAAATGATTAGTATAATAAGTTTATATGATTTCAGAGTGATGAGAATATAATTACATGTAACATTGTCATATCTCACGTTATTAAATGCATAGAAAACACCCACGTAGAAATTCCCAACTCTGACAGTCGTTCTAACATTATAACGACGTTATTCACCGAGTTGATGATTAAAGAAGTATCAACATTAAAGCAATTGTAATTCCGAAGTTATGGAAACTGTTATTGTTATTGTGTAACAATAACAATACATATCAATGTTGATTTAACGTTGAAACAATGTTATATCATCATAGTGATTTGCGAATCCGCAAGTGCAACGTTATTTTCCAACATTCTTTTCATCGCACTTGTTTATTTTAGAGTGACTATTGTGTGTATTCGTATATATATATATTAAATTTTACTAGCAATGGAAAATCATTTTTACAAAAGACATATAAAATATAACGCATAATGTGAATTCTTTAATATACATTTATATATACTCAGTTTATTTTTACTCTATTTGGATTAAAAGCTTTTACTGCAAAAAATATCAATAAAATGGTACAAAATACAAACTCAGTTTACCTGATACATCCCTTGTATTTAGAAAAATATTTTGATCTCACACAATTGGCATTCAATTTGAATTGTACTTTACAAGAATATTACGATCATATGATTGATTTTACAATATAAGATAATAAAAACACTGCAAATGTTGAATGAAAATTGATTATAATAATATAATTATATATATTGCTTGCAATAAATATTAGTGATTAGTTTGGAAATGTAGTTTTTCGATACTTGATTTTATGAAAATTTAATGAAAAAACTTCTTTACATTAAACTATGCTTAAATTCAAGATACTATATACCAAATGTATCATTCGCTAAGTTATTAATAACGATTAAATTT
>JABFQD010003363.1:0-13395 GCA_022817045.1 Psix sp. ZL-2020 | reverse complement strand
TTATGGTTTGATCATCATTTTTCGATTTTTCAAATGTTTAAAGGGGCAATAATAAAGTCAATTTCAATAGTTTGAACTTTCTCCTTTTATATAACAAAATTGATTTGTCCTAAATTCATCTAAGCATGCTTTTTTAAACTAATATAATATTTTTCAGAATATTTATATCGAATTTTGAATAAATATTTATAAAACAAGTTGCGAAAATAAATTCAAAAAATAAATAAAAGAGTATAAAATGTTTTCGTTCTCAAATAAAGTATACATTTTTGACCTCGTTACTCACTATGTAGTTGATATTAAATGAAGAAAACCGATTAGTATATTTCAATATGAGTTCAAATTTATTTATAATTATTTGAAGCTTTATGATTTTCTAGCCAGAAAAAATAATTAGTAATCAATAAACAGTACATACAATATACAACACATTAAAATATTGCAAGTTTTAATAGTATTGAAGTGGAATTTCTTTACTTCGCTTTAAATGTTTAAAGATTAAAATTGCTGAGAACAATTTGTTAAGACGAAATTTGGATTATTTGATGTAAACAATTTTATGAACAATTAAGTGAAAAATGCCCCGCTTTATGTACATTATTTGTTTCTCTTTCGTTTCTTAATGTTCATATTTCTGAGTTGTGTTAAGTAATAGCGAAAATTTTGTTCACAAATTATTCTAGTTATTCTGAACAATTTGGCAGCAATTTGAAGAAAACTAGTTGAATATTGCAGCATGAAGTTTATTTTTATCTCGATTTATTTTGATGAGCGAATTTTAAAATAAGCATACTTGATCAATTTTTAAACCACACGCATTATTAATATTACAATAATTCTGGTTGTGTATATTTATTCATAAAAATAGATCAAAATTAAACTTTTATCAATCTTGCATTTTTAGCTAATTAAAATGTTCAAAGTCAGCAGAAATAGAACAAACATTGGCATCAAAAAATGAATTGGTTTTATTATATTATTAAGATGGTGCCATATATTTTACTATAATTTAAATTCTATAATGAATTTGTTTAGTTTAATAAATTTAACATTAGTAAAATCAAGAGGGCAAATTTGACTCCGACCTCTCTTTCTATTACATAGAATCATCGTTACATTTATCTTCGTCATTAAAATACTTCATACTTCTAGTGTCATTATTTGATAAAGTTTTGCCTCCATTAATAATTTGCATTAGATTTATTATTAATGCAAATGAATAATAATTTATTATTATTTAATGTCAAACAAAGAAGAAAGAAGTAAAAAGAAGTTCATATCCAAGGTGTAATTGCCATCAATAATATGAGTTGCAAAAGAATCAGTGTAAAAATATATTGCAATACTTTTTTATCTAACTTTTTCATTTAGTCAGATATACTGCTGTCTTTTGATCATATATTATCAAAATTATGTTTTAATTATTCGTGTGATATATATAAACGTAATTATGTATTAAGGTTACTAAATCCATAGTTACAATAATTGTTCGGTTGAAACTTATGAAAAATTAAGTTGAATATTAAAGTTAAGGCTGCTTTAAAATAAATTTATAATATTCGATGCTAACAAAATAATAAATTAGTGGCATAATTTGATTAAAACAATATTTCAAATAAACGAAGAAATATTTGATCTAACACTAAAAAATAATTGTTTAGCCAATTTTGATCTCATAGTTTCATTATCATTGCAATCAAATATATTAAAGTTATTTCAGTTTATAGATTCAATTAAATTCAGTTTTTTTCTAGATAAAATAACTTTAAGAATTCAGTTCATCAAACATAGAATAAAACAATCTTTTTGCTTTAATTGAATTTAATGTCAATCAAAATATTCAATAAAGGAAATGAATAAAAATGAATGTATACAAAGATATGTTTATTCAAAACGATATTGATTATGGTTTAAAGTAAAGTGTTCATAATACGAGAGTGCTGCACTAAAAACTTTGTGACAAATCAAATTACACAGCCACAAATTAATATGATCTTAATCTATGGATTAGCGAAGTATTCCTTTGAGGCTTTAACTTCGGGCTTAATGGTTTTCTTTCCTGGTTTCCAGCCAGCTGGACAAACTTCTCCATGTTTGTCAGTAAATTGGAATGCCTGCACTAAACGCAACGTTTCATCGACAGACCTGAAATCATACGAAATTATTTGAGTAATGATGGAAAAAAGACATTTTATAATTAAATACATTTTTTATTTTATGCAATACATTTGTTTTTAATTTAAAACTGGACTTTTTTCTTAACGATTTAAACATGTTCTGCTTTGAGTATTCAAAACTTTAATAAATAAAAATGTTCATCATTTTTGGATGTATTTCAGTTTATATAAAGAATTTGTGCAATTTTTTGATTTCTTTCTTTCTTTATACATACATTTTTTGGCCAAAAGAGTGAGAATTTCAACTATCTATCTTATACACAAAATGGAGTCAAATCTCCGTGTTTAGTAATGTTTAACATCTTTGGGAAAATAAAAAAAGTTTATGCACCAAGTTAAAATACAATATGTAATATAAAAATGTATAACGATTGTCTTCAAGACGTGATATTTTTTGCATTGTGTGGATCAGTCTTAAGATGTAAACTGTGCATGCGTTATGCAAAGTGACTGACCTTTTACTTTGGATTTTCAACTTGGACGCATGCATTTTTTATTCATACAAATTTTCGTGGAACGCGTACTGCGTTTAACTAATGGAAAATTCGCACGATTAAAAATTGAAAACTTACCCAAATATATGTTCATTTTTTGAAATAAATAAATATGTATAGAAATGATGAATTAGAGTATTATTTAATCGTTAATATTCAATTATAATAATATTATAATATTAAATTAAAATCACAAATTGATCATTGTCACTGTAAAATATTGTTTATTTATATACATGTTTTCATTTTTTTTATTCATTTAATATTTTAATGTTCATTTTATTGATGGAAAGTTGTTAGAGTAAATTAATGATTGAATAATAATTGATTTCAATATGAAGTAGAAAAAATAGTTTTTTTCACTGTTTACATTAAATGATTTGATTTTTACAACAGAGACGGCACATTTTAAAAACGAGTTTATACAACTCCAAATTTGATAAATTATGATCAAATGGTACTGATGTAAGTTTTGTTAGTTCGTGTTACTTTCGAATTTCCACATAAAGCTATTTATCATAAAGCACTTAGAAATGAAATTTCTTAGTGGCTGACCACAGTACCGGTTTCACGAAAATTTGTAGAAACACAACAATGTACGTTTCTGTTTGGAAATCCAAAGTGAAAGGTCAACTAGTTTTGATAGTATTAAGATGAACAGTCAGTGTCTATGATGAATATAAATAAGAATCAAATTGAAATGTTGAAAAAAAGATCTTTCAAGGCTACTATACAGAAAAATTTGATTTCGCAACAACTGAGTCGCACAGTATTCTACCTTGAACTTACACAGACTTGTAGTCTATTAGGAATAAAAATCTTATTGTTCTCAATGGTTGCGATTGAAATGCAACGTAACTGATAATTTTAATTATCCTTATTTTCAACTGGAAATCCTTCACTTTGTGTAATCTATTTCATGTAATTAGAACCGAAGAATAATTTGAAATTATGATTTGCTAAACGTATTTATACTTGGAACAAGTGCAAAATTGTTCTGTCAATTGATTATTTAATGCAATTTGTTCATTCGATTGTTTGTATGAAATATTTGAAATAAAATTGCGATTTGCAAAGAATCTCAATTTTATTTAATACGAATTAATATCTTGAAGTTTGCTGAACAAAAGTATTCTATCATCCAACTTTCATTTGTGTTTGTATAATTAATAAATCAATTGAATAAAAAAGAAATGATCGAAATTCAATTTTTCCAATCAAATATTAGCTGTTTGAATATGTCAAAGAAGTTTACCTTCCAACAGGAAGATCATTGATGGTGATTTGTCTCAAATTTTGTTTATCATCAATGATGAAAAGTCCACGGAATGGAATTCCAGCCTCCTCGTGTAAGACACCATAGTCGCGAGCGATTTTAGTGCTTTTATCAGCCAGAAGAGGAATGGCCATTTCACCAAGACCTCCTTGTTTGCGTGGTTGGTTCACCCAAGCCAAATGGCTGAAATGAGAGTCGCAGGAAGCAGCGATGACCTGGCAGTCGATAGCTTCGAATTCACTGACACGATCAGAGAAAGCGATGATCTCAGTTGGGCAAACAAAAGTACTGCAAAAATAAATATTGTTTAATAAAATGTCAATAAATGAATACGAGCATTGATAAATATAAAATACAATATTTCATTCTTCTCGAACGTATATAATATTTACTGATTTTGAGTTTGTTTGTAAAATAAACACATACAAATCTAACGGATAGAAGAAGAGCACAACGTATTTTCCTTTGTAGTCGCTGAGTTTGATTTCTTTGAATTGTCCATTCACAACAGCTGTTCCCTGAAATTGAGGGGCTGGTTTTTGCAGCTCTGGGACAGGCATGGTTTTTATCTAAAAATCAGGTAGGAATCATTTAGTACAAGTTATTTACTTTCAGTATATATAAGATGTGTTTAAAAAAAACATCCAAGTGAAAATGTATTGATTTTTCAAATATTTATTCATACTAAATAGGATTCACTTAGTTTTCATTCATGATTAAGCATTTTATTAATCAAACACGATTCAAGATTACAGATTAATTGCGAAAATGAAATAACTTTCTCTGTAATTGATTGTTTTAATTTCATCAAAAGTTGAATCTATTTTTAGACTTTTGGTATTGCTGTTCGATTACATTGTAATATTCTCTAAAGTTAATTATCTGTAATATGTAACTTCAGTTGTCATTGATGATCGTCAACAAAAAATCAAAATAATTCTGTTAAGGAATTAGCAATTATAAATCAAAATAATTGCATTTGTTATGTAAAAAGTGGTCAAGTTCAATAATTAGATATGAATCAGAACAGCTAGCGTCTTCCAAGGTCTTATTAGATTGTAAAAATGATTAATGCAAACACTATTTATTTGTTAAACAAAAGGTACATTTGATCAATTTAATAATGCTTTTGAATAATCTTACAAGACCTAAGTCAATTCATTTAAATGGTCATAGTTCTTTCAAATGATTATGCAAATCATTATCGATCGTATCGTTAATTTGAATCAAATGGTTCTTTTTATCAATGAGCAGTTTTATCAAATAAAGAGTTAAGTTCTTTTTTATCAATATTTTTGAGGATTCGAAAAAAACAAAATATCAATTAATCACCGACTAACGATTATGTTTAAAAATAAAATAAATATGAATAAACCTTTGTTGAACAAAATATAGATTTTGAATTGTTCTTTATACAAATTCTTAATGATTAATCATTTTAATGATATCAAATTACATTCTTGAATAATGGATATAAGATTAATCATCAAATTTCAATCAACTGCAAAGAAGAATTGAAAAATGTTGCACAAGGAAATGAAATTTCTATCGATTATATACAATGTGTTATACAATATATTCAGTTTGTAGTTTCGATAAAATGTTGAAGGTGGAGTTTAATAAATATTTATATATATTCCAATATTCGTAACAAAAAAGATAAGTTACGAAATTAAATTTCTAGAAAAGTTGTAAACATTTTTTTTTTTTTGTAAAATATAATTACATGCATTTTATTAACATAACATTATAAAAGGTTGCGTTCAAGCTTGACTGATCAAAGTCTAAAGATAAAAGTTAATATACCATATATATTTCAATTAGATGGTGACATTGAATTGAATCATTAACACATTCTAGAATTTTCTACGTCAAAATTGAAATATTTTCGGTGATATAATTGAGTATACATGGGCGTGAATAATAAAAGCAAATGTTATTATTTGTAATCTTGAAGTTGTTCATATTCGTGATTGGCTTAATCGCCACGTATTGTTATTTGGTTTTTTGCTTTGAAAACAGATATAAAACTTAGGGTTAAGATGATCATTTATGCATCAGCGAGTTTTATGAAAGCATTTATAATGAAATAGCATGAATACGGGTCACAAAAGTTGAAATGAATTGCAAATTCATCTCAACTACATTGCGAAGGGAAAAACGTTTTCTTGTAATTAATAAGTTAAGTTTACAAAGTAATTTTAATTGAATGAAATGCAATGTGCAGTTAAAACAATCTTAAAATAAAATTGCTGTTATGTCAATTTTATTTTTAATTAGATTCATTTTTAACTTAACAAATGTTAATGAATAACCATACAATGAACATTTCTAAGATAAATTGCATGAAATAAAGTTGAGCAGTTGCTGAAAAATGAGAAATACAATGGTAGCACGTTGCAATCTTTATTCGATTCGTCTGGAATCGGGCGTCACAAATAGAAAAAAGTGTTACAACCAAGGTCAGAAAAAATCGTTCAAGCATGCAAAAGTACAAAGCTTGAATATTCTTAAGAAAAGATTTGGAATAACAATGTCGAGGAAAGTAAACTGAAAGTAATATTTGCGCAACGGCGTCACTGAGAAGCTGAGAAATTGTTAGAAGAAAATGGCATTGCATTCCAGAAAAATTACGCAAAATTATGCAAATTATAAGTTAAGAACTGGGTTGAATAAAATATAATGGCGTATGTGATGCTGTTGGTTTCAGTTAAAAAAGACGATGAGAAATAAAATCTTAAGACACATAACTTACCTTTTCGTATTAACAAAAGACAATTTTGCAAGAGAGGTGATGGCGGCGGTCTTTACTGAACCACGTATGCCGGTGAAATCAAATGACGTTGATGGGATGGGATGAGTTTAGAAGTAAGGATATTAGTTGAATACCAACGTGAGCGGGCGAATATTCGTTAACAGTGTTGCCAAATGTGGCGCGGCAGTCGGTTTTTCAAGAAAGCATGTGAAAGACGTTTTTTTTGAAAATGACAATTTTTGTTTAATTTATCACAGATTTATAATACATGTTTCTTTCAATTATAAAGAAGTGAATTGTATAATTATATAGAAAAAGCAACGAAATGAAATTTTGTCAAGCAAATTATTTCAAATAACAGATTTTTCATCGACAGGACATTTTGAAATAAATATATTATTATTCTAACTATATAAAATATTATTTCGCTGAATCATAAATGGTCGCATTATTTTCAAACATTGTTTAATTTGATGAAATTGTCCCTTTTCAGAAAGATTGGATGAATTATTGTATAGTAAAATATTGTCTAACAATTTTAAATAATACAACTCAACTGTAGAATTCAAATTCGAGTTGGTGAAAAAACAATTAGAAAATTAATGTTCCTTTTTGTAGCATGACTTATAAATTATATATGAAGATGTATAATTTATTGCAATTTATTATTTATTTTATACAACGTGTTATTATTTGTTCATAAATTCCATGATTATGAAGTTGAACATACATTTTCTATTAAAACCAAATTTTGGAGTTTTTTATTTTAGAAAATTAGCACACAAATGAAATGTTTTTCGGCACATAAAAGCATCACATGGCATGGACATGAGTAGGTTATTTGAAAATATACAATGTTTTAGAAATATATAATAATTATTTGCAAGAAAAATACTCACTTCCTTGATTTCGTCTGGCATTGAATCACTTTTTCTGATCTTCTTGGTAGGAATTTCATCGGATGTACTAATTATTTCATTCATTTCTTTGTTTTCACTTTCTACTGTACATTTTCTTTTTCTACATTGAGAATCTATATTTATAATATCTGTCAAAACTTCCGCCATGTTAGTGATGCCACTTAAAATATAAATTACACGAATTAATATTTCAAAAACTTCGTTTAAATTATCCGGTTAATCTGAAATTTCGTTTTGAAATTTATCTGTTCTGTATCTAGAGTTAACCGTTCAAGTGAATTGACGCCACCTATGTTATGGAGATAAAATAATAGTGAGAATTTGTACAATAATTTGTGTGTAAAGAAAACGGTCATGGAAATAAATAAATTGAAAAATGCTTTTCAATCGTCGGATTTATTATTCCAAAAGTCATGAGTTGATTAAAAACAATTAAAATATAAGTTTTAGAAAAATAAGTTATTTAGTAGTTATTATTTGATTATCTTAGATGTGTTTTAACATTTATTGAAAATAATTTCAATAATATCATTTTTAACATTCAAATAGATGAAATATTAAAATTACCTTTTGCATAATTTGGAATCAAATATTTACATTAAATACATTGCTAACTAATCTTATTAATGGTTTACATACATTAACTTGATCAAAATATATCTATATTGTTACCACTATATTTAAACAAAATAATGTTCAATGTTAATATTTAGTTAAATTAGTAGAATATTTTTGATATGATATGGAAAGGGTTTTTTGCGAGTTTTTGTCAATTTATTAAGCTTTAATTAATAAAGAAATATTTTATTAGAAATATTACAATGAGTTAATAATTTTGCGTTTTCGTCTGCCCTCCAACCAATCTTCTAACAATTGTTCTCCAGTCTTTGGATATGGTAAATAATAATGTTCTGGAGGCTTTCCTTCTTCTAAACGCACATAATAATGACAATACCTATAACGAATAACACCAACGCGTGCTTTTGCATGCCTTCGGAAACCTTTAATGACTACACCTTTCGTACAAAATGATTCGGCTGGAAAAATTGCAGAATTTATTATACAATAAATTTTATAACTAATCTTATTACATATATAACATAGATAAAATTACGTAATAACTAGAGCCTGCTTTTGAAAATTACAAGAGAAAATTTGTGTCTGTTTTTCCATATTTCAAATATGCAATGAATATATTATTTTTCAAAAATATTTAGGAGTGCCTATAAGGGTGAACTTTCAAGATTCAATTTCTATGAATAATTTCAATTTGTGTAGATAAATCAATTTATATATCAACATTCAATTATTATTTATATCTGTATATGTGAAAATGAAACATTTATTTATTTACTAATGTTATTTCAATGAATAAAAAAACTGCAAATTGTAATTTTCACCTTATCAAGATGACAGTTGTGTATGTAATTGTATCATAGATGAATCAAGTTACATGATACATTTATATACTTAAGTATATTCAATATTTATGTAAAGTTCTATGTAAAAACTGTTATAAAAATAAATAATAAAAGTAAAACAGGCGCCAGTTATAAAATCGAAGCAATTTCATATAAAAAATCTTGTTTAACAAGATTAATTACACTTACCAACCCACAGATTAGATTTGTATTCAACATTGTGCTCTTTAACTGCAAGTTCTTGTGCTTCTAATAGAACACCTTTTACGATACCGGCTCCTTTACTTGGCAAAAAACTCAATTGTTTTATGGCTTCATCTATGGTCATACCTCGAATGAATGAGGCGACATACCACATTTTTTTCGGACTATATTTGACATTTTCAGTCGAATGACAGACGTACTGAAATACATTTTCATTATAATTTTTATTATTATTAATATATCGTCAATATGTTAAAAACAAAATTAAATTACTTACAGCGGGTCTTCGTGGTTCATCTGGTTTTTGTATTGGAAATATTTTATCATTATAACTTAACCATTTAGAATAGACTGAACTTGAATTAGAAAACGTTTTTGGTATTTCGCTTAGGTTTGACAATTTGTTTACATTTGAGGTTAAAATTTGTGGATTCAGTACAGCTTTGTTTTGAAAAGAAAGCAACTGAAAACATCTTCTTAAACTTTGCATTGTTGCTGTTTTTACTCTGTTGCTGTATTTTCAACCTCTTAGTTGAAGATACAGCTGGATGATAAGAGGAGATAGCTCACAAGAACTGGGTTGCATTCTGCAGCACTGCTCTCTAGTGGCGCACTCTGGCATTAGCACTGTATTATCTACATAGTAATAACCGTTGACACGCTCGCTTAATTTCGTTTATAATTTATATATACTGTTATATTACTGTTGAGCGTATGATAAAGAAGAAACATGAAAAAGAAAATATTTAATCGAAAGAAAATTAAAGGAAAAATATACAATTAGTTTAATAAAAAATTGTCGATAATAAAAATGAAATTAAAAAAACTAATGCATCAATGAAAAATTGATAATTTATTTAAAACATGAATTATTTTGGTTTGGAAAGTGATTTCTTATTATATTACAATGAAAAATAAAAATCAGACTTGAAATATTAATTTTAAGTTTGATTATCAGAGTTGAAAATAGTAATAAATCTAATAAATAAATAAACAATTTCCAAATTGATTTTTTTCCATGAAAATAAACACAGAAAGTTTTCTTTTGTTGCTTACAGTAATTATTAATGATTGTATTAAAATAATTACAAAAAACGATAATTTACAAAAAAATAATTCACAATATTACCGACAAAAAAGTTATCGACCGAGGAACATCCGAGTACTCGAGCTCCAATTTGTTCTGACTTATTTCGTAAAAGTTATTTTCTGTTAAAAGTATATATACGAGAACAATTTTTAACCAAGTTGAGATTTTTAATGATTGGAACTGATCTTTAAATAGTAAATACAAAGTGTTATTTGTAAATTTGTTTTATTTATTCAGATGATTTCTGTAAATATTGCTGCATAATGCTGAGTTAAATTTGTATAAAGTTTACATACATCTGGTTATTAGGACATGTTTTTGCATTTTTCATATCTTAAGAAAATACAAAATCAAGGTTATCGAATTTTATTATTTTGATTAGACCCTTCAAGACAAGTGAAAAAAAAAGAAATTTGTTAAATGTTCTCATAAATCAAGAATCGATTTACACTCGTTAAAGTTAATTATTATTAAAACAGCAAAAACAATGTCATTGTAAGAGTTACACAAAGATTGCGCAGATCCCTAACCATTAAAATTCAAATACTTCTTTTTATAATAAAATTACATCTCAGTAAAATTCAATTGCAAATGCCAAACAACAAAAAACAATGATGTTATAAATAAATAATTTTGCCTTTGAAGGAACTTTTTTATTTTTCAAAAAACTATTGTTTATGACGTTTCGAAATTTTTATTATTTCCTCATCAGATATGTAAGAAACTATTTTTATATATTTACAAACAAAACATAATTTTTTTAAAAATATTTATAACATATATAATTTGTTATATATTTTTAAAAATTATGCTTTCCATGTTTTATGTTGGTTCACATGGTTATTTTTTATATATAGTTTTTGGCACATGGTGAGTTCACTTCAAAGGCAATATTATTTATTTATAACACATAAACTATAAGGAACAGAAATAAAATTTAAGCGCAAAAAAACCATGATGTCATTATTCAGCCAAGCAATTTAGATTGATATCCCATTGAAAAATATTTATCAAACATTTATACACTCAAGTGAACAAATATTTATTCTCCAAATAAAATGAAAACTTAAGAGTTAATGTCTATTTTTCATTCTTTCCTAAAAAAATATTTTCAAAAAATTCAGACTTAGCGTACCGATATTTTCAATAATAATTTAATGACACTATTATAAAAATAAATATACTATAGTTAAAATACATTTCGCTACGCCAAGATTAGATCGATTTACAATCTCTTACAATGAAATTGTTTTTGATGTTTTGATATCACGTCTTTTTATGGTAGCATTGATTTGTGTTATCTATTAAGAATTACTATTCATTTTACAATTTCATCTTTATGTTTTGTTGAAATGGATGAAAATTTAATTTCGAAATTGTTTCAACTTAAATTTGTATATATACTTCTTTTTAATAATTAACAAGATTATGCAAAATATAATAAAAATAAAATTAATTCTTGAAAGTCTCAGCATAATCATCATAATAATTATACGTTATGTAAAAACGAACTACTTAGTTGATTCTAAAGAGATTTCAGAATGTAAAAAGTACAATATTGTACATAAATCTGAAAAAAAATATCTGGCACCGTTGGGTTATTTACAATTTTATTAGATTATGAATATTGCATCTAGTTATATCATTATCAATGTTTTTATATAAATATATGTTTTTGATATAATATTGTATTTCGTTAGTTAAATATATATATATATATAAGGTACTGTAATTATAGTTTGTATTTAATATTCATTTTTATATTTTATTAGCATTAAAAAAAAGGAAAATATAGTAAAATCAATATTTAATTTTACTTATATATAATATACATGAAATATATTATATATACATATGAAAAATATGTAACTTTGTTTTTCTTCAGTGATTCGAAATACTTCTAACTGCAGAGTTTCAATTAAAACTATGCATTTTAATATTTTCGACCCGCCATTTTAGATTTTGAAAAATTCAATTAAGATTTTCTATTGGCGACTTAAAATACTTTCACGATTTCTTTTCTATAGTTTTATCATTTTTTAGTCACTTTCTTTTGTGCACCAGCAAAATAACTATGATGTGATGCCTTCTCGCGGTAGTGATGCCAGAATGCGGACGCGGCTTCACTTTCCCTAACCTCCTCCAGTCCCTACTGTAGTGCTCGGCCGATCGTGCGTCTCTGTCATGGTCTTGTTGCGTCGTGTTGCACGGTGTTGGAACGCACGAGCGAATTGCGGTTGCCGCAGCATGATGGGAAATCTCGTTGGAAGACTTCTTAAGATGAGAAAATAAAAACGAAAAATGGCAAAATAAAATATGTAATTACTTAAACCACGAATGCATATAAATTTATAAAATAGTACCGAAACTCAATTACATTAGTTAAAAAACACTATTTTGTATCGATAAATACATTAATTAAACAAGAAAATAGGTTTGAAAATTTAAGCTGAGAAGTTTGTTAGCGTAATAATATTTCGGTACTTTGGTAGTCGCTATCCCTCACATTTTCTTTCTCTTTTCATCTTTCTTGGCTTTTTTTTATCTTGGCGTCGATGAACTACTCTTCGTTTTAATTTTACAAAACAATATACTAAAAAGTCCTTAAGATAACCAAAAATATAATTTAATATTTTCTTAAGTTGTCTTAAGAGATTGTAATAGCCATAGTTTTCGACATCACGAATTTTAAAAATCAAATCAAAATTAAGATAACATTGTCATGTTCTATTAATGCAGAATCATAAAAAATCTACATTAAAATGATATCACAGCTGTGTTTTGAATAAGCTTCAAGAATTCATTATTTTCTCAATCAGATTAATACTATCATTTGTTATGTATTGATTTAATATGGATAGCGTAAGTTTCTATAGAGAACAAATATTCAAAAATATGTCTGTCAAAAATATCTTGTAATGATATTATGTTAAAAATTTGCTATTAAAATTTGATCAAAACAATGAAAATTCATTTTGTAAAATTGGTCGAACTGTAAATATATGTATTCATTGGACGGTAAAATTCTCTTTATAATATTCACAATTGTTTAAACGAT
>JABFQD010003362.1:0-13395 GCA_022817045.1 Psix sp. ZL-2020 | reverse complement strand
AAAATAATAAATACACTATTGATTACTCAACAAATGGTTTATAAAAAATTAAATATTCATCTCTACTTTTGAATTCAGATTTATTCAGACATTAATATTAAAATACTAATTTTTATGCGTCATTTTCTATGTACATTTTTTCAATTCAATTTTATTCAACACTAAATAAAATTGTTGAATTAATTTTCTTTGTATATAATCAAAATTAATGCATCAATTTAGCAATAGTTTAGCATTCTTATACTATCTTGTACTATCAAAGTTTATTTTATATTTGTCGTACATTTCAAATTGTCTAAACAAAGAGTTCAATAGAAAACATAATAAAAATCAATTGAATGTAAATAAGTTTCATTTTATAATCTTTTGTTGAGCACTTAATTTGACTGCATGTTAATCATAAAATTTATATTGCTATAATATATTTAAATCAGATTGAATGATTCGGATTATACTACTAATTGTATAATGACACTAAAATCAACTGGAGTTTATTTTACATTAATTGATTGATTTGTATGTGTTATAATACAATTTATAATATAATAAAGCGAATTACTTTAAATTTCTTCTTCCTAAGTTCAATCAAAATCTCTATTTTTATTATTAAATCAGATTTAAAAATTGGACACGAATCATATATAACGTACATAAAAAAGTTTGTATAACAATGTTTTCAATGTAAAGACAGTGAATCTAAAAATAACATATACGTGCATATTACTATAATAATTAATTTGTTAATCTTATACTAAATAAAGCATCTGAAAAATATAGTTCCTCATCAAAATGAATACTTGCAATCCCAACCAATTTATCCCATAGAAGTTTAAAACTATTATATAAATATTTAAATAGAATGTGTATAAAAAACAGTTTACCAAATATTGACATTTTTTAAAGTTAAGCGGACAAACTTATTAGCACACATAACTAAAAATAGTCACGTACCAATGATGGCGTGGAAAAAATTTCCGAATCTTAGTAAATGCAACAGGCGCGTCGGCTCGAACGCGTGTAAATTCGTCGCTCTGTTGTTTCGAATTAGCCGCAAAACGTGCCGGCAGACCTTTTCGCCGATACTGTTTGCTTACCAAAGAAGAAGCGAAAAAAGTCTGAACAAATAAATCGAAAATAACGTACCTCCACGTAATTTCGCCAGCAATGGAAAATCCATAAATATGCTGGCAAGTGTGCACTTTTTTATTTATCCATGACTTATATTTAACTGGTCACTTCAAGTCGTAATAATGGAAAAAAGTAACAATAAATTATGCCCTTTCAAAATCTTCTACTAGGTGAGAATGAAAAAATAATTAGCAACGGCAGAAGTCTATTTTTAATCTTCCGCAGTGATTTTTTGGCGAGCGGTTGCGGCGATCGAGACGACGGACAATCAACTAAAAAACTTAAACGAGCGTCGGGACGTAGCAACGGCATTCGAGACCTTGCTCGAATTAAGATTGTCATCGATCGTAGAGTTCGTTGTTTTCCTTATTCTAAGCCTCGGCGTAAACAAACGTGCACGACTGCAATCGACTTGACAATGACAAATTTTGGGATCTGCCTGCGACATGAATAACGCAAACTTACGGATTGAAATTCAGTTACGTAAAGATCAAACAATGAATAGAATTTCATTTCAAAGGATTATATTCATTCTCGCAGAATAATCTCGTAGCATCAATCTAAACTTTTAATTAATGTTGCAATCGGTTAAGCCGATCGCATTGCTTAAGCTTTTCGACAAAATTTAGTTTGCAAGCAAACAGCCCAAATTGGTATTGATTTTGGGAAGCAAGTCTTTGCGAGTACAATTTCATGCTTGGAATGAAATAAAACAATTTTAATCACTTGCAAATTGCTGAAAAAGTTTCTGTCAATGTGAAATTGAATTTTTTTTGTTTGATGTAAACAAATGCGGTAATTCCTCCTTTGAACGACTCGAACGACAGAAAACTGCAACAACGACATCAAAGTAAATATTTTCCATTCGTTTGAAATGTTATTTTCGTATTTTTATAACTATAATT
Source organism: Psix sp. ZL-2020 (assembly GCA_022817045.1). Lineage (NCBI taxonomy): Eukaryota > Metazoa > Arthropoda > Insecta > Hymenoptera > Scelionidae > Psix > Psix sp. ZL-2020. Next base: position 11,362 of record JABFQD010003362.1, on the reverse strand, counting down.
CAGAAACAGTTGCTGTACAGATGACGTTACATGTGCACTTTGGGACAATAGGCAGGAGAAAACAAACGGTAGTACAAATATTAATATGCACGTCATTGGTCTGTTTGTATTACAAATGACGTGCATTACACTTTCAAAAGGTGCTTCTGTGTGTATATTGCTTTTCTATTTTAATGAAAAACTTATGCAATTTGCAGTTAATTTCGTGCCAGTCGGACATTGGCATTAAGAGAACTTTTTGTCTTCTAGTAAACACTCGTTGAATGGTACCTTGAAACCAGTCAACATCCAAAATCAAACGAAAAATAATCGAAGGTAATAACAAAGTTATCTTTAAGTTGAAAACAACCTTTTGGTCTTCGATTGAATAAGTGAGAGTAAAAAATTGCGGCTAGTTTGGGCCTATGTTGTTTTATATTTTTGCATATGACACAAAGTTTTTTTTTGGAATCGATTCTATACGAAAACATGAATCATTGAAGGGATAAGGTCAGGATTCCGCGACAATAAATAATACTCAGACTTGTCGCCTCACTTTGTATAATACTATATATTTAACAACATACAGAGCATACATCAAAGATCTATGGATTCCAATGTCAACTCTCTGAATATGGAAAATAGCTTATTACAATATTCGCCGAGTGGAAAATACAATGTTGGACATACGTAACAAAGGAGAACATGTTCAAAATTATCCTCGCTACCAGATGCATTAATACAGTTCCTTGACTTTGGGCTTTGGAAGCTGTTGATTAGAGATACAACGAATCACTGTGCTTTTTCTAAAATGGTCTATTATTAATAATATTTAAATACAACAATAGACTTTTAGTGAAGAAAGGGAAGTTGATTATCGATCCAAATTGATTGAACTGGATTTAATAAAAAGTGTTATGGAAAATATTTTGTCTTGGTTCATATAAAATAGACTGATATGTTAAATTATTAAAGACGAAAACTCGGGTAATGATATGTCAATTTTGAATCTAAATATTTAGGTAAAATCTTAAAAAAACTTTTCTCACTCTACCATGTACAAAACCATCTGATATCTAATTTTTAGCAAGCGTTCGGTGTGTCCTCAGTGTGTTACGGAATACCTCAAATGCAAAGTAATTGAAACGAAATGCTCGGAATTTCATAAATACCCGAATGGCATTTAACAAAGTATTAAATGATCAATTTCATGTATATTTGTCATGGCCACAGCAATATTTAATCCTTTGCTATAAATACTAACTTAATCTAAAATATAGCTAAAGAAGATTAACAGTTCAATCTAATAGTAACAAGGATACTTTGATTTATTAGTCTAATACTTAAAAACGAAAATGTACAATAGTCTCGATAACAGCTTTGGCTAATATTTAATGTATGTAATTATTTAGTGTGCAAACTATTAAAGGATCATACAGTAAAACAGTGCTAGTGAACCAAATGTATGGACAACCATCTTGTCAACTTCATTCAAACATTTCACACTCGTTAAGCTAAGCTTTTATTTAAACTCGTAAGCTTGTTTCAACTTGATGTAAGAACATCCTCACAAGCATGTTTAATTTATGAATAGCCCCAAAATCAAGGAATCCTAATCACCTGAGTCGATGAATAACTTTCAACGCGTTTCCACTTTATTCGTAATGATTTTTGCATTCAATATCTCTTTCTCTATGCTTACAATATATACGTTCCTCTTTAATATTTGGCAACAATTAACAACATTTTTGGAATTAAAATTAGCATTTAATTAAATAGCCATCCATTGCTAAGAATTGCAGCAGCGGTGTGCAACAAATTCTGCCTTAAAAGGAGACGAGTTTTGTTCTGCGCTTGTGTTTCATAACAACACTTCAGCTTGATCAAGCTGGCACGAATTTGGCAGTGAGGGAACTAATTAAATATTTTGATCTTCAATAATTAATATGAAAATCCATCTTAATTAAAAAATGAATCAGAACAAAATTATTTCAAATTACTTAAGAATCTGATTTCACATTCTGTTACCTGCAAATTCAGCTAGAAGTAAATATTATCTTATCATCAGATACCTTTGACTGTCAGGACCTTCAGAAGTCTCGTCTGAATTAAATCGTATAATAGAAATACGATATTCAGAGTCTTATTGTATAAATTCCTAGTTCAAGTTGTATAAGGGAACGGAAAAAGAATTAATAAAAAAAGTTTACAAAATATGTTTGCAAAATCAAATGACCGGGCTATAAAACAACAAGATATCCCTCGTGAATGGTTCGGCGAGTTTTCTCATCGGTTGAAGGACTTGTTACGTCTGTAGATAACATCGCATGAGCGAGCCGAGTATCCGTAAATGCGAATCTAGTTAAGACTTCATTGTACCCAAGATGCAGGTACCCATAGAGATTCAGATTCAACTTTGTGAACTGCATTAATGAATTGCTCGAACGCCTCTTTCAAGTCAGCGTTGACTATCGTTTCGTCGAAGAGATGAGAATAAAGGAACTCAATACGTGCTGCACTGTGAAGCATTTCACTGAATTCGTCATCCTGAAATAAATACATACTCATCGAAGACTTATGACATTTGTCGAATTAGATAAATTCAATTAGAAAATAATAATAGCGTACGGTAAATCCTCGAGAGTTGGCTTCATCAAAAGTTGATCTAGCTCGAGCCTCATTTCGGGTTTCTTTGAGGATCTCAAAACTCGGCGGCTTAATGTATATGATGTAAGGCTTGAGTTGTGGGGTCCTCAGCATTTTGAGTGCCTGGTAATGAGGCGTTATGATGCAGACATAGCCTGCATTTATTAGAGACATGACGCTCTCGCCACTGGTGCCATAAAGGTTACCCTTGTATTCGCCATACTCGATGAACTTGCCTGCCTCGATGTCCTCCTGCATCAACTCGCGGCTAACAAAGTGATACTCTGTTCCGTCAGTTTCACCAGGTCGAGGAGGTCTGGACGTATCTAAAAAATGCGAATTCTTTGATAAGGTTTTTTATGAAAATTTATATATAATGGAATTAATGGAACAAAAACTTATTTTGTCTTTATAACCAAACTTTTTCCAGCTTCTAATAATAGTGAGCGTGACAAATTTAATTCAAAACAACGGTATTATCTTGTTATTGCAGTAAGAGAAGCAGAAATAACTGTTTCAATTTCAACGAATGAGTTAAACTTTAAATAAGAATCTTGAAAGCAGAAACTTCATCATTAAGAACACCTAATTTAATTCAAAATAAAAAGTCATTCGCAAACTACAAATATTCCGAGCTATAAAACTGAAAATGATTCATATCATCATTGTTGAAAGAAAGTCAGGCAAAAATAAAACTATTTTTATAAAGTGACTACTCATTGATAAAATTATTTATAAATTTAATGTCCATTTTCGAACAAATGACTTACATGGTACAGGCGATTTGTATTTGTCAGGGTTGAGATCCAAGAGTCTCCTTTTGAGTTCATTTCTACCGACTCCAGGAGGGCCAATGAGTACGACAGGTCGATAGAGGCCAGGTCTCGGATAGAGTTTGGCAACCTCTTCGTAGGTGGCGATCTCTTCGCGATCGAAGTCGTCGTTTTCTGCAGCGTCATACATGATTTTTTTAATTTTATTTCCATGAAAGTGGCACTTTGTGGGCGAAGCGTGCAAAGAGGTAGTGGGACGGGGGCACAATTCGGGCAAAGGCACTGGAACAGAACACAAGCCTAACCGACGGTTAGGTACGATTTCAAGTTAGCTCGGCAGCGATTCAGCGAGACCTTAAACATTCTTTCGTCACCTATTTCCGTTCAGATTTCAAGACGGGGCAGAATGGTTATTTGGAAAAGCTTTTAGCAAAATACACGAATACAAACACCTAACAAACATTCAACGAAAAGCTTACTTATGCTTTCTTCCTTGTCAGTCTTCTCCTTCTGCAAACGTGCTTTGATGATCCTATGCTCCTGTAAAGCTCTGCTCGGAATTAGTCCAGCTCTCATATTCCGGTCACCTTCTCTCCTGGCTTGCCACCTGTTTTTGCATAATTATTTCAATTTAAAACAAAAACAATTGTTTTATTCTTTAAGTTGAAATTAATCGACTCTTTATGATGAGAAATAATTGTTCTTGCGTTATTCTTGCGATGCATAAAATATTCGTTTAGGAAATGGCTTTGACTCATTTGTTATTCACTGCTCATTTAACTTTAACTATTCTGTGTGACTCAACTTCATAACAAGAGTTTTACTTTTAACAGTTTTAATGCAGAAAAGACTTTTATGAAAGTGTATAATGTTTTCCGAGATGCTAAATAGGGTTTCTTTCTTGTATATAAAATGTATAAAGATTACGCTGGCAAAATAAGAATAATTTTGCCCTTCATTAATTTTAGAAATTCATTCATAGAATTTATTTCAAAACTGCACGTATCATTTATTTTCTTCTTTTATTTAAGTTAAACTCTAAACTAGAGAATGAAAATATCTATATTGTCATGCATCAAGTATTTGTTTTAAACTATTTTTTCTTCCTATTATTAACTAATTGTTCTGATTATATTTATTTTTTAAATTACGAATTTGCATTCATTTTTTATGATATTTATACCTTGATATTCAAAAATAAATACGTAGTACACCTCTAGTCTCTGCAATATTTCTCTACTTCTGCGCATTTCCATACGTATTTCATAATTCTTACATAACGACTATGAATGTAAGTTTGAATATTTTATACAGGGTAAATTTATTTCACTGTATTTTTCATTCTAACGTTAAAGATGATTATATCTGTTTTTTTTTAAAAATACGTATATTCGAAGTTTAGCGACACTAGTTGAAAATTAGGTCGTACCAGTGATGATCATCCTGACTGACAATATGCAAGACATCTCCTTTATCGAAATCGAGACCTGCTTCTTTACAAGGCGTTTCTAGGTCATCAGAAGCTCTGTAAGAAAAATGCGCTCTCACTCGAACCTAAATATAATAAACAGAACATTTTAACAATTCTAAAAAATTATTACCACTTCTACAAATAGAAAATATTCATCCGTTTCCATTTTCAGTATTATACAAATTCCAAGTTTTTCGAATTTATTTTTTAACGCAAGATTTCACTTCAATAACTTACTTTGCTTTCTCTCATGTTGTTTTTACTATCCGCTGGTATGATTTTGAATGTAATCGTACCTTCTGAATTTTGCTGCACAAAATAAATGATATAATTAAATAATATTTCCTGACAGTTCAATGTATTCAGGTCGGTTATTATACTTACTAATATTTTAACAACGCAATTTGGCGTTTTGCCTTCAACGCTTGTTCCGTTGACTTCACAGATTTCATCCCCGACGTGGATCAGTCCTGACCTGTCAGCTGCCCCGCCGTGCATAACGCGCGCTATCACGATTCTGCCAGTTGTTTCGTGAGTTTTCATCGTTACTCCCTATTTTTAATTTAAATTAAAATTTGACAAATTTCATTTCAGCTTTGTAATGAAGAATAACAGCAATTTCAACAACATTCCCATGAAATATATTTCGTTCACGTAAAATATTGGTTCCATGATACAAATTTTTCAAACTCTGGAGTTCGATTATTTCATTAAAAAATGAATGATACTTTTTTTCAAACACAAAACACATTTTGATCCTACAAAAAAGTGTCTAATGCTTAGGGTTAGAGAAAAGCATTTAAAAAGTTTTTAATTTAAAAAAGTTACACAAAGAGTTTTATGTTAATGATAATCAGGAAACATAAAAACGAGGAAAATAAAGAATTTTATTATTGAGTTTAATAAAAAATACAATGAATTTTCTGTTAAGTTTTGAATATTCAATTGTACAGTTGACAAAAGCAGTGAACAGTTAACAATGATAAGAATTATGCAAAATATTAATTTCAATATGCTTTGAATAAGCAAATAAAATCATAAATTATATTAAATTGCATTGACCAATTCAAATGTAATTATAGCAACAATGAATACGGATGACATCATAAAAAGGATTTTATTCAGTGAGCCGTCGGCATGCAAGTGAAATAAACTCTCCAGCGTTATTAAAATCGATTTCTATTTTAATGTCAGCCTATTAAAATGTATGGTACACGAAACTAGTCAAGTTTTCAGGCAAAACCTCGTATATATAAGACCTTTTATTTTCAGACAAATCTATAAGAATATTACATTTCATGTATAATAACTTAATTAACAAATTAAATGTGATATCTGAATTAACACTTGAAGCAAAAGAATCGTACAATCTTTTTGTAAAAACATTACAAATAATTAATACAAATCAAAGTAGTACAAACATGCGGAAAAATAATGAGACATGTATTTTTTTGAATGTTTTATTTAAAACACAAAAACATGAAAATTCAACAGACTTATCATGCGAATAAGTTACATAAATAATAATTAGTCAATGAAGGTACCATAAAAGTTTAAAATAAATGTACAATAATTTCATTTATTCTACAATATTCTATATTATTGACAGAATTATCATTTAAACTAAATATGATACCTTAAATAATCATATAATACAATAAATAAACACATAAAATATAGCAACTATATATAAACAATTATAGCGAATAATCAGAAGAAATAAAATGTAAAATCAGGTAACAAGGAACAAATTTGTTCATGACGATGATGAGTCGAGGAACAGTTAAGTTGGAGGGTGATGTGTCTAGCGTATAACTACAGTCAAAGTGACTTACCAAAATAGGCTCAACGTCGGAACCGGTCTTCGAAGCAAGATCAGACCAAAAAATACATGATTACTTGGAATATTTAATCCGCGAAGTGTTATTTGTATCTGGACTTGATGGGACATTGTTTGCAAGAATATCGACGATTCTACGTTTCTGGAAGTCTAACATTCACTTTGTAAAACATGCACAATTAATTGGAAAAGGCGGACAAGGAATCGACAAATTAAGGCAGCTAGTACGTATCACACAATCTATAATTGTTCAATAGGAAGCTTTGATACCAGGTTTCAGATACACAAAGACACAGGTTGCTGGGATCGACTCTAAGATCACATACCAAAGGCTCGTTCGATTTCACCAGTTGTACGATTTTCACTGTCTCTTCGTCTTCGTCAACCTCCAGCGGGATCTCTGGCAATCTTGGATAGTAATCCTTTTGAGCAATCGCGTCATGTGAGCATAACAAACCCTAAACACATTTTAAGGAACTGTATTAATTCAAAATATGCCAATAAAATGAAGTTATTATTAATCTAACTTAATAATTTATATTTAATACTGAATTACAAAATTGTAGATTGAAATAAAAAAAAATCAGTTCTGCTTTAAATGATTTAGATTTTTTTGTTAATAAATTATTTACAATTAATTATATATTATATATTCCTTAAAATTAAATAGTTTATACGATTCCGATCACAGGTACATTTATTTTATATTAATTAAATTTAATTCTCATTGTTAAATTTTTATATTTTAATTGCATGAGTGAAGTATTTTAACACATTTTATACCAAAAATACTACTTTAAGAATTGAACCTAATTTAGAACCACAAATGTAATTAATTTTTCAGCAATTTTTCAAACATTATACTCCTTCTTGAAGAAATAATAGAACAGTTCACAACCAATATTTTGTAAGGAAATGTGTATAACTCAAATTATTACATCAGAAAAATTGTTTAATGTTTCAGACAACTCTTAATTAAACATTGTTTTGATGAATGCTTAAAATTCATTAGCATCATCAAAGAGGTTTAGGCTGTTAATTAGCATTTATAGTTATTGGTATTGATGTTTACAATGATTGCAATAGTAGGCTATCGAGGGAATTGATATTAAGCTAGAAGTAATAATGAATAGAAATCGATCAGATGTGAATTACCTGTATATGTGGCTTTTGTAGAAGAAAAAATAATTCCTTGCATTCTTCAGAGATGTGAGTTTTGTGAGACAGCAGATCTAAAACTTCGACATCGATGTCCATAGAGTTGGACAACACAGGAGCGATATTATCGTTTTTCAATTGATTCAGGATTTTGTTGTGAACTTGAACCAAGGCATTCAATTCCTTCGACTGTAACAATTCACTTAGAAACCCAAATTCCTCGTCGGTACAGTTTGGTATCTCGGATTTGTTGTTTCGCAGAGTTGTTAGCAGATTTGTCAGAACTGTAAATTGCATTCATTAGTTAGACTACAATTAGTTTGTTGAACTAAAATTATTATAGTATATTAACAAAAGATGGTTTATTTTTATAGGGAAAAATGTACACTTGTTAAAAAATAATAAAAGATCGACTTGTTACATTTATAACAAATTTGTTTGTTGAAACTATGAATTATAAAATTATGCTCGTTGTTTCCAGTGTTATTATATGAAATAATGCATTGCATTGATTTTTAATTATTAATAAGAGTAAACAGTGTTAATATTTATCATGTTAATTGTGTATATCTAATAAATATTCTATTTGACACACTTATAAACTTTCGATGTTAATAACAACTGTATAGATTGCATGTTGTATTCTAGTTTCTAAATTGCTCAAATTTATATGAAAATGAATTATCAACCCTACGTCATATTAGAACATTCGTATATGTAGAAAGAACATTTTTCATAAAAAAGCCAATGATATAATAACTTAAAAAAATATAAAAACAAGTTAACACTCATTATAATTAGATTGATAAATACAGAAAAAATAAATTATCTACAGAATTTGATTGACATTTGAAAATTAATTCAACTAAAAAATCACAGTCAAAATCGTTGAAAATCTCTCTGTTATTTCAAGAAATTAAAATTTCCAAACATGATTACACCATGACGTTAGTCAAATTAAAAGGTACAAGCAAAGTTGAAAATGGGATCTTACCAGGGTCCCAGTTTGCACGCTCCATGATAAGGGCTGCGGTCATTATTCGCGTGGTTTCTTCAGGTGCAAAGGCAGCGTTGTTGCGGACGCGTCGAGAAAGCTCGCCGCACAGCGTCCTTGCGGGAAAACGGGTCACTGTACGCGAATACCACACATCGTGAGTTGGCGTGCGCCCAGCGACGCGAATAGCCCTCGAAAATTGCGCGAGATCGCACTGCCGCGTGCTCCGTCCCTGGTCATCTCTATCATCTTGAAAATAATTCTTCCGTTATTATGTAAGAAGCGGTGAACCCTCGAAATGCGACTTGCGCACGCTCCTGGTGAACGCGAATCCTTGATTACACAAATAGAAGCCTCGGTCGAATTGTGACGAATCTAAACGAGCTAATTTATGCGTTGATCACCTTACGCTGGAAAAGCGTCCGCTGGCATTTCGCGATGATCTGAGCAAACCTGCTGAGCACATTACACTCGTCAGACTTCGGCCCTGCTCGGTTAGACCTCGTCACCGGCGGCGCGCGCCTCGGAACGTCATGAATTGCGTTTGAATTCAGGAGAATGTTGAATATTGATTCGTTTGATGGTTTTTGTGTTATTGATACATTTTATATTGTTTTGCAATTTGAAATCGATGTTAATGGTAAAAATAGATAGGGATTGGTTAAATATATTTATAAAGAATTTTTTGAAAATGTGATTTCATTTGAGTTAGAAACTTTTTGGAAATATTTTGTCAGTGTTGAGAATGAGCCATGAGAGTATTTCAAAGAATTCGATACTTGGAATACTATTGGAAACAATATTTATTGAAAATATGGAAATTTATTATTTTTAATTTTTTTTTAAGTTCATCAAAATAACAATTGAAGTTTTATTAAATAATTTCAACGAATTCTTTATACGTTAATTCAAAATATAATTTCGATTCCATAATTAGATATTGAATCAACCACAATTATTCTTATAAAATAATTTTTATTCTTAAGGTAAAATTTTAATTAATGCCGTAGAGTATCTATTTTTTGTAATTGATATAATTTTAAATAACTTACAGATTCTTGATTATAGATCTAGACAAGAAGAGTTTTTTGATTTTATTATAGTTATACTAATTCTAAGTTACTATATAACTACGAGTTATGGGTTGCGCGGCATCTTCTTTTGCACTAAATCATAAGGATTATAATGGAATTAATTCAAGTATATACATATTAAATATTAAATAAAAAACATTGCCAAATTCCTGTTTTTATAAAATCTATAATAATAAAAATAAAAAAAAAAGCATAAAACTATGAGATTTAAATGGAAATATTAAATGAGGACAAGATATTTATTGTTAAAAAATGGTATTGAATATGAATAATAAAAGTTTGCTTACTACTAAAATTTTTATGTATAAAAGATACTTATGTAAAAAACCATAAATATATACATATGCTAGAAATGCAAATGAAATGTAATAAAAATACTCGTACTATGAAGAATAAGCATGGTTAATAAAGTAGTAAAAATAACGTCTAAGTTGTTTCTGAAATCTAAGCCTATAGTTACAGTTATCGATCACGCAATCACTGTTGATTGTCGACTGCAAGTTTTTCAGTACTTTTCAAAAAGTGTTTTTATTATTAAATAAATCTATCGCTGTAAATTACACTAATTATTATGATTGTAGTATTAAAGTGCTTTTTTGTTACTAGAGTATAATATAATACAGTAATTTTAGTTAATAATTTGATATTTAATATTTTGTAATAAATATTTTAATTGGATTAGATAAACAAAAATTGTACTTGGAAAGGGAATATTTCTCTCAAAGTAGTTTGACCTTTTAGATGTCAGAACTACATAATAAAGTAAGATATAACGCTAAAATATCACTTTGAAGAGATCATTTAAATGAAAACATAATCCACCTCTGAAATATATTTTATGTATTATTTTTTACAATAAATACCTAATTTTTTATAAGAAATGAAGTTAAATTTGGTAAAAACTTATTTCACAATTAATTCATGATATTCAATTTTCGTACTCAATTTTAATGTAGGTTATTTAAAAGCATATAATAATTTATAGCACCATAAATATAGCAAAATTTATAAATACAGATAAATTCTAAAAATATATTATTTTCGCGTTGAGTTCATCATTTCTAAATTATTTTTCCGAAGTATTATGATACGCCATAAAGTTGAGTTTGTAGCATACAAACATTCTTCTGGAAAAAATCTTTTCGCTTTATAATAAAGGTTAATAAATTGCTCATTTCGATAAACATTGCGAGAGATGATTTGTTATTCGATGATTTGTTTCTGTTCGTATTTTACGTAGAGCGCATTTAATTCTGTATATGGTTTTAATTTGTTTATAATTTTGATTTTCAGTAATTCGGGGTTCTAAAAATTATACCACGAAATTTAACAATAAAACTGATATAATTGAATAGATAAGAAAATGAATAACTACAAAATATATATTCAACCGTTAATTGTTAAATT
>JABFQD010003361.1:0-13396 GCA_022817045.1 Psix sp. ZL-2020 | reverse complement strand
TGACATAATATTTATTTTAATTTATTACTTTTTAGTATAGATTTCATAAAAATTGCTCTGTCAATATGTTTGCATATCGTTAGAAAAATGAGACTAAAGTAAAATCAATTTTTATTACAATTTGTTGATAACATCTGAGAACTGCAATTCTTTTAACAACATTTGTTGTTTTAAGAGTTTGTTAATAATCTGCAATTGAAATTGATTTTATTTAAACTAAAAATTTATTTTATAATAAATAAACAATTTACTTATTCATTTCATCATCTAGAATTTAATATTTCTTGGATTGTAATTTGATAAGGAGTCAAATATCCGTATGACGTGTTGCAGTGAATATTGACATTGAATTAAAAACCAAAACAATTAACATAGCAATCGATAAATTCTAACAATTTTTTCAGTGTTTGATTTATTTAATCTATAATTCATTTTTAATATTCCTTCGAAACACACGTAATTTGTTTGTCCTTATAATTATATTGTGAGACATTGTAAGAGCTAATTTTCAAAAATTAAATAAGTATTTTCTTCGTTATTTTTATTACGTTATTGTTCCTAAGTTACTTTGATAAAATAGTCTAAAAATAATATTCACTATTTACAAATATATTTCGGCTGGTCTTCCTAATTTTAGTTTGTATCGATGACATTTATATAAAAAAATATCTAACATAATATACAATACATCTCTCATTTAATTATGCATCAACAGAAATATATTTTGCTCTGATAAATTAACTTCCATTTGTTCCTTGACGGGTATTTATATAACCTTAACAAATTACCATCAAAGCTTTGAAAATAAGCTGCTAACAGATCCTAAGTAATCACTTTAAGAGAATTCCACAGTAAAAATTACCGACATTATAGATTTCTTGAATTACATTTATACTCGATGCTAAAATTAAATTTAGATAGTATACATTGATTGTCACATTTTTATTACACATTTCAAAATAGAAATGTATCTTTGTATTGTGAATATGGTATTTTCGTTTGTGTGGGTGTTTTCGAAGTGAGAAAAATATACTCGCACAAAACGTGTCAAAATGAAGTCTTACAAAACGAAAAAAAATTGTTTCAAAAATCTATGTACACCCAATAAACTTGACTATTACTTTATAAAAAATGGATGAAAAAAATCCCTAAACTAACCTAAAAACTGGTTTGACATTCTTTTAAGGTCCTTAACCTAATTTTTCCACTAAGAATTCTAACAAAGTTTAAGTCATGTTTCATATTTATTTGATGTTTTATTTATATAGCTAAGTAATATTTTAGAATTCACACTAATTTGATATTGATTATATTAACATGACAATAATTTTATATCAATGTTACTTTCAAGTTGATCGTCAATGTAGGTTAAACTTTTAATTAACATTAATATTATATAAGTAAATTCTTTATAGCTAGAACTGGTGTGCAGCGTTGATATCATCATAATATCGATCCAAGAACCCAGACTACTTTGTCAAGTTGAAAGAAATCGAATATTTACATAGGATTGTTAAAAAGTTTCAAATGTGTAAATTGTTGTGCACGACTCTCACAACGGTTTATAAAGTACTTTGTATGTTACAGTCATTTAAAAAACTTCTAATAACAAAGTAACTGGTATTTCAAGTAACGGGATTCCTCAAAACCATATCGTTCAATTTACCGGAAATGTTTTAAACAAAACTCCAACAAGTATTTACCTGCAAATTTCTGAACTCAAAAAATAAAACTAACATCGTTTGGTCAGCTTATTTGAACATTTTTCCTTCATTTTTTATTTTCCCTAAAATAAATTATTCCTTAAACTTTTTTGACAATTTATTTTCTCTTCAAACTAGAGTCTCATTTCTATGTTCATATCAACGTACAACTACTGTAAATACATTAATACTGCGTCAATCGATTTAACTTATTCCTAACTTTGATTGAGCTACAAAATGTTTGTCATTCAGCTCAGAAAAAAATCGAATCTAGTCTTAAACAAACATCGATTTTCGATCTCCCAGCTCTTGAATGGAATTTCGAATCAGGTGTAGCGCAAACGCTAATTAATTGATGTTTGTTGATTCGCCTATTTCCTCGCGACAGCAAACGCGTTTTTCGAAATACACACAAAGTTGGTTAATCCAAACCACAACGTCCAAAGCTACAAATGAAACTTCATGCCCGGCTAATTCGGCTCTTCGCTGAAGAGTAGAATTTGATTCTCCATAACATTAGTTGTCAAAGTTGGAATATTGGGGCCGGGAAATCCCCATTGACCAGAATCGTATCATCGTTAATAATCCGGCCATGCTACAAAGATGCCGGCGAGTCACAAGCCGTAATTAACTTCTCGCTGGCGTGGGCGACTAATTTATACGCCAATCGATTCGTGTGGCGATCACTGTTGAATTAGTCAGGGGATCAGGAGCTTTCAATGCGTAATCACAGGGCGTTTCTTTCATCTCTTTTTAACACACTTTTTAGACGACTGAATAAATAATGGAACATACTTCACGGTGATTTTTTGGGCATTAAAATGCAACAGTTTTGCACTTTGATACTTGCGGTAGCATCGAAAGGGATTTTTGAGCAATTCAATTTTGGTGGGAGAAACTGAAAGATGCTTTAAAATGTGATATTGCAAAACAAATTGATTGGTTGAAATGGAGCTTCATTATTTAGAATCTGCATTTGTATTGATTTCACTACTGCGTGTGTTTTAAAGTGTAGTTTTATAATTTATTGTTTGTATCATTTTCAATATTTGGAGGAATAAGTAGTTTCGATTTAGGAGATTTGGAAATCGTGATAAGGACTTTTCAGAAATACGTTAATGGATCACCGATAAAGATAAAGAGAATGAATTCATATTAAAATAAACATAGGGCTTCAGGGATATTGAAAAAAAAGAGATACGGCAGCTTTATTTAACTTGTTTCGATCATGAATAAAATTTAGTAGAGGAGAAACAGTATCAGTCGACATTTTCTAAAATTGAATAGCTACGAAGCTATTATGTTCTGACTTTCGCGTCATCATTCTAATCTTTGATGTAGGAAAGCTGCGCGTGAAATTTAATTTTAAAAAAATTCACAGCGCCTGATTTGAAACTGTTGAAATTACATTATACGATAAAAAACTTGGACCAAAGTAATTATCTTAAGTCATCAGATATAATGTTTACGATAAAGTGTGATCATTTAGAAATAAAGAGGCAATGTAATTTACCTAAGTGAATTTCAGTTTGGTTTTTGTTGAAGTTGTGCTTTTATTATTAAATAACAATATAATTAAAACTTCCCTAGTTTCTATTTTTTGCTTTCTCAAAATGTCTTTTTGGACACGACAGAAATAAGTACCGAGACGATCGAACCACGGTATATGTTACAAGCCATAAATCATAGAGTTTTATCGGAATTTTTTTATGAATACAGCTGCCCTATCATTTATACAAATTTTACATTACTTTTATATCCTTCTAGTAAATGACATTGAAATCCTTTATTATTCTAAATCAAGGAAATATGTCTTGGCTTCTTATTTACAATTTTTCTTAGTATAAAATGATTTTTCAAATATAAGAAAACATTCTAAATTTGAAAAATTAAAATTAAAAAAAAACTTAATTATTACCACAACGTTTTAAGCGAGAGGAAAGCAAGCACTTTCTTATTACTTACAGAAAACCACACTTTCTAGTTATGTAATGATATACTGATATGAAAATCTCAACTAATCAACATATTAAAAAATGTTTACAAATACTTTAGTTTTCCAAAATGTAATCGCCTGGTATATTCAGTGAAATATGAAATTGCCATATTTTCCTTCAAAAATTTCAAATAAAAGAATTGATTGGTTGTTATGAACAAGCAATTAATTAATTTTTAAGGATTCTCCAATCGTTCATAGGCAAATAAGAATTTTATTGAAAAGTTCGTTTGATGAAAAAGAAAGTGATGCGTTTAAATTTTTGGGTGTAAAAAAGCTTGGCAATCAATATAAATAAATTTCCTTTGCCAAGTCCTTGTGTTTCGATTAAAAAGTAAAAATCGTTGCGGACAAGTCACTACCTCTTTCAATCTGCTGGTTGGAAAAGAAGTTTCACCTCGTCGTATAAAGCTTGAAATAGCATTGTGGCGTAAATGAAATTCCTTGTGATACACAATATGAGAGCTCATCTGATACGCGGACGCAATATTGAATGTCGAATCAACGGGGAATTGTCCAGCCTTTTTATTCAACTCCTAAATTGAATGCTATTTTCGTGGAAATAATTATATAACATCCTCTTTCGGCCGTCAGATTTTCGCGCCTTATTCGATATTATGCTTTTTTTATCGCCGAAAAATCAATCATTTTCATATTCTAAAGGGAATATCTTTTCAATCAAAAATACTCCCAATGAAAGTGGAAACAGTTCGAAAAGTACGGCTTGTTAGTTTACAGTGAAACTTCACGTTTGAAAACACAAAACTAATTGAACTTCTGAAGGATAAATAGATTCGAACATAACAAGTCAATTAAATTATTTTGAAATATAATTTAAAGTTGACCAGATAAAGGTAGCGTGGGATTCTTATGGAAAACAGATCTTAAAAGAAGAAGGACGGAGATAAATAGAAGAAAAAGAAACAACTTTTAAATGTAGATCGCTTTATTTTTTGTAGTTTGTACTTTTATATTTTACATTTTATATGAAAAGAACACAATTAGACTGTCGAGTGAAAAGTTTAATAAATTTAATATTGCATATTGAAGAAATAAATTTAGTTCACACATTTTGGATTTCGCAAAAATATAAAGAATAGAATAATCGTCATATTTTTCGTATAAAAGAATCCCGATTAAAAAAGTTTTTTGAAAATAATGCCGAATGGTGCAGGCATTTTATATTCATTAAGCAAACATGACGAATTTGTTCGATGAACTTATTAAAATCTCAATAAATAGCCCACGATGGAAAAACGTGAAACTATAGTTATAGTCGTATATATATAATATAGCTTTCGCGAAAAAAATGAAGGATTTTATCACACAGTGAAAAATATAAAAAAATCAACAGAAGTCATATCATTTGGGTAAAGAACAAAAGCGATGTGTATTTTGCGAATTTGATCGAACGAGTAATTAAAAAATAGTAGTAAAAAAATGAAATGCTAATCTTCTAATTTTATCGCCATCTTGAATTAGGCCGAGTTTTCATTTTGTATTTTTTTAATATATTGCTGTTGTATATTGGTATTGATTTATTTATTACTTTTCTTCGCGTTTTGTGTATTTCAATTCTCTTCATTGATCCAAATGATATGAGTATTTAATCGATACAAAAGTGTCACATATTCAATGAAAAGTATTTTGTTAATATTTATATATTACACATACATATATAAATATTTTATTAATATTCTATTCATATTGATCAAATGTCAATGAATGATCAGACATTAAATGTCGACAGAATAGTCAGCAGCTTTCGTTCCATATTTATTCAATATTTCTGCAAAATTGAAGTAGTGAAAAACAATACGTATGTCAGTTTTAAGTTAATAGTTAATCAATATTCCGTGAAATTGACTTTGAATTAGTATTCCTTCACCGATATGATTTTCACTCTTTATCATTCCATTTTTCCATAATTTTTTCCAAATTTTAAAGAATAATTCCCATCTCAATAACACTTTGAAAAATAGCTAATTCAAACAATGATAAGCACAATTTTATCGAGATGGAAATATACGCGTCTCTGACATGAAGATTTTTTATATTCATCGCGTTTGATAAAAAAGTCCAGACTGTGGAAAACCAAGTTTTCACCAAAACTCTACGAGACGGTATCGAAGTTGCAATATTTATGATTACATCTCTAAACTATACAATTTTTCATGTTACAATTTTTTAAAGCTCTCAATTCAGTTTAGTTCCGCCAGAGGACACACGCGATATTTTTTGCCGATTTTTTGCTATAACGTTTTTATGATCATTTTTTCAACTTTTATGCATTTTTGTATAGTTTAAATATAAATGTAAAATTTTGGGATACAAAAAATACCACAACGATAAAAATGTATTACTTTACAATTGTAAATTTACGATGTAACTTCATAATTTTCGGTGGACAAAAAAAGCTCAAGGAAGAAGAATTTCTTCAATTGAATGCGAGTTGCAGACAATGATATAGATCAATTTGTACCGAACGTAAGAATTTACTCCAACTTCGTTCATTTTTTACCCGTCACTTTTTACGAAAAGAGGTTAGGGGACTGAAAAGAGGAAGGAAATGGCTGTACGCGTATCTTCGTAGACGAACAAAGATAATTGGTGAAAACTGCGAGAGAAGCAGCGTTGCTTTGAATGCAACGTTTTATCCGCAATTCGATCGCAGGGTGAAAGGACGACAAAAAAATTTGCACATGGCTGCTTCGATTATCCTGACTCAACTCACGCGTTGTCGTCCGACGACCTGTTGATGGTTGCCCAACAGCAGTTTGAATAAAGGCGCACTCAACGACCTACGATGAAGGGTTGTCACTCAAATCGCAATATTATTCACTTGCAAAACTCAAAGCGTTGTTTGTAATTTGATGTTTGTTTCCAAACAACCCATCAGTAGCAAGATACTGCCTTAAGCGAACCATATATGATTTGAAATTATAAACGACGATGAATTAACCCGCAATATATAGACGAATTCGAGAGGGAATAATAATTATTTGCTTACATTAATAATAAATAAAAACAGAATGATTCCTTGAAATGTATAATAAATAAATAATGAAGTTACATTTGTATTCATTACGAACACAACATTTTTATTTATTCACATTTATTTTGATTGCAATTATTCCAATTCTTTTTCACCAACAAAAGATTGGTTATCAAAACCAGACACACAGGGGAAGATGGTAATAACGAACACATTCAAAAATAATAACAAACATATTTTTTAGTTCATAAAAAATAAAACTAGAACAGATATGTTTTCCGAATAATTAAAATTTGTCGGTTCGAGTTTCTTTCGATTTTTTATTTTCCATGCGAAATTTGATATAAATGAAAAAAAATTAGCAGTTTTCATTTTGTATATTCGAGCTTAAAACTGTTATATTAACTTTGAATAAAACAAACATTCGAATAAAAATGAAGTTTTCAAAATAATACATGTAATAAATTAATATGTCAATATTCTTCACTTAGAAAACATGCTGTAAGAGGACATTTCAATGTTGTAATCTTGAACGAAAGATAAATGTTAAACGTGAGTGCAAGAATGCCTAATTGACTTGACAAAATCGATCGCGAAGTAAAATACACGGGAGAGGACTGTAAATTGAAGAATATCCGGACAAATTGCGCGATAAGAAGGATGTAAGGTTTGTTTACAGCTTAGGGAAGCTGTTTGCGAGATAAGTTGGCAGTCCGGAATAAAAAAATGCCGTAGAATGTGATTGGTCGGGTTTAAAGTGATACTTTTTACAGCTATTGTCAGAAGAAATCTCCAACGCCCAGCGGTGGCGGTAGCAGCAGAACAGGCTGGCGAGCACGCAGGAGCGTAACAACGTCTGGAACCCCTGGACACGTGCACCACGTGATTGCTACTGCTGCAGCAACAGCACAAGCAAAAATGCAGGCTGAACAAGGTAGCATCGGTGAACTGCGCGGATATCACAACCTTCGCTCCAGAAGGCATACGCTCGCGAACGTTCGGTGAGTTGCGAGCGAGTTTTCTAATAACGCAAAACTGAATGAAAAACTATCGAAATTCGTAAAGTATACAATTATACTGTTTTCATATTTACTTTACACATAATGCTGCTAAAAATTATATTATCTTTGATATTCAGGTTAATATTTTTAGGTTGATAGCTCAGCTGCTGCGAAAATTTATATCAAATTTTCTAGGTGACTGCAGTACTGTTCGTGTGTTAATTCTTCCTGAAATTTCATTGAATATCACTTATTGGAGGAATAGTAAACTGAAGATGAACAGATAAAAGTAAAAAATCAAATTGTTCAGTGAAAACTTCGGGGAAAAAAGTCACAATTCTATAAATAAAACACGTCACGTATTCTTGTCAAGAAATAAAAGAGACGATAAAATAAATAATAAAAAAACAATAAATATAAGTAAAACAAATTTCGTTTCAATGTTGCATAAATAAATTCCCCTAGACATATGTTTATCTCTTATCTTTTTTCAACTTTGTTTCGTCCCCTTTGATCCCTCTATCGATTTGTTTTCGGCGTTCCCTTCTCTGTCAATAAAAATAAACTACCTTTGCCACTTTAACGGGGTCACGTTGTTCGACCCTTTTCGCGGGACATTTTATCGTCCTCCTGCAATTTTCTTCAGATGCCATCGACCAATCGCTTTGCGTACTAGCGAATGACATTTCTGTGTCCGAATGTCCACACCTACACCCTAATTCTCCTTCCGAATCTCTCCAAGACATCTGATCACACTTTCGAACCTAAAATTATTCAAGGTCATAAGTTTGTATGCATACTTCTGTGTTTATGTTTTTATTATGAATTATTTATTTGTATTCAATATTATTGTTTTTTTTTGGTTTATATTGTTTATTTTATTATTTTATTATAGTTGTTCTGGTAATTTTATGTATTTATTTAGTTTTTTTATGTATTATGTATTTTATGTATTGTGTTCAATTCTTTATTTCAATACCTTTCTCAATTGGGGACATTTTGTAATTCTGAAAAATTTGTTTTGCTGTATATCTGTTTGTGACTTAGCGCAGACCAATTGAGGTTTGGTCACCGAACGTCGAACCAATCGTCGAGTTTGATCCTGTGATTTCTGCTGAATAACGCGTGATATAGGGATGTCATCTATTATTATATGAATTGGGATTTTACTGAGAGACAACCGTTCCATTTGACGCGACTGAAAACGAAATTATAGATGGTTACGAGTGATGACAGACAGGTTTTATCTCATTTTATATCATTCATTGGAAAACTATTATTTAAAAGTGATCGGAATTCTTTTGAGTTTGACACAATGTAAAGTTTAAAAGATAAGTGAGATTGAAACCTTTTTTTCTTTTGTTTTCTCTATAACAGTTGATGCTAAAATATCTGATTCAGACATCCTGGATGCTTCTTTTAAAATAAATTTTCCTTTTATGAAACCTTTATTTTCCAAAAGAGTCGGAATATTGCCCAGCTGTATGTTACGCCTCATTGTTTTATTCGATTCTTCTATAGATTCAATTAATTTGGTTATAGACCTCGTTGAACTAATTCGATCGTTTTCAAGCGATCGCAAATGTTGAGATAATTTGTCGAAATCTAATGTTTCAGACGTTGCCCGTGGATGTGTAACTTCTCCGATTTCTTTAATTTCACTGGCTGAGTAAGCTGTTTTAAGAAAATAATCTTTATCAATAAAAAATGCCATCTACATTTTTTCTGATTTTGAAATCGTTTTAGATTAATTTACAAATTCAACATACAATTTTAAATGTCAAATCTCTAATTTTTTTTTATAGATTCAACTGAAGTATACGAACCATCTGGTTTGGAGACTACATTAGATGAGGATGACTTTAATGGAGATAGATGAATGTTCTCTTTTTCATATTTTACAGTCGAAGTAGGTTTGAGTAAATCTTCTGTTTCAACTAAATTTGAAGGCTTTCCTTTTTGTGTTTCTGATTTGAAAGAATCTGGATTTAAAATATCTTCATCTTTGTTTATTTTAAATTCATTCTTAAAGTTATAAGAAGATTGTATATTTTCTAAATGTTTAGATTTCATTTTCTTTGAGGATATTAAGATAGATTTTGATGTAGAAGGCAGGTTAATTTCTGTTTTTTCAGTGCTATAAGTGCCATCTACATTTGAGTTTGAACTAGTTAATCTTTGCAATTCTTTCTTTTTACTTTCTTCTATAGAGGATTCCGAATCACTTAAAGTTAATTCAAGGTCGCTTTTAATAAATTTAGATGGCAACTTCTCAGGATTCAATATTCCTGATTCTTTTTCATCTTCCCGATGTACTGTTACTGAAATACGATGAAGATTGGAGGGTACTTCAGAAACATCAAACGATTTAATAGGTGTAATTTCTTTATCCTTTGATATTTTTTCCGCTGTAGAACTAGATCTTGAATACTTTTTTTGAGTAAATTGCATGTCTGTCGATATTAAAGATTCTGTAACGCTTTTTCCATGCTTCTTTTTGGAGTATTTTATATTTGACAATGTTGAGGACCTACCAAAAGTTTTGTTGGATCTAGATGAGTGCTCCTCTGATAAAGTATAGCTTGGATTTTCTTGAATTATTTTAGAAACTGATCCTGCGTCCTTCAACACATTTTTCGAACTTTCTGCAACCTTGATAGATCTTTTGCTCTGATGTTTTTTCAATTTTTCTATTGATCCTTCACAAAACTCCTGACTTTGCAGTTCTGCTCTAGAATCTTCAGAAATTGGTCCCCTCTCAAAACTAAAATTAGAAGTCTTCTTTAAAATCAATTCCGATTTTCCCAAATCTAAACTCTCTTTTAAAGCTGTCGGTGCCTCTTCAGATATCTCTTTTAATATGCTTAAAACTACATCACGACTACTTGAGCTGGACTTTTTCATCTTTGATTTATTTCCTGATTCTTTATTTAAATACGAACTATCAAGACAATTGCACGACAAATTTTCTAAACTATCTCTTCTCATCTTACTGGGAATGTAATCTGATTCTTCATTTGCACATTTTGCTATTTTTGTTTTATCCAGAAACGATGTTTTTTTGAGTTGTGTAGAAAATTTCTTTGACTTCATGACTTCTTGATCTCTAACTGGAACCATACAACCTAGATTTTCTTCAAATGTTTCTTCTAAAGCACTTGCTTCCGAAGATCGTCGTTTTCTTGTTCTTTGATCTTTGCTTTTAATTTCTGATTCTTCTTTAGGATAATGACTACTTTTAACTGCATGTGATATTCTATCAGATGACTTGACAAATGGAGAAGCTTCTTTTTCAAATTCTCTAAAGTCCTTCGTATCTCCAACCTTTGACAAGCAAGATTTAAGAGAACGCTGCAAAATTAAAATTAACAACAAATCATTTACACACTTCTCAAAGAAAGAATATTAAAGACTATTATGAAATTCTTACGCTAGATGGCGTTCCGGTACCCACTGACTTAGATCTACGTCGCTTATGTCTATCGGATTTATCCTAAAAAATTGAAATATATTTAAAAATACTGACTCGAGTTCAAATAGAACTAAAAGATTCTAATAAACGTAGAATGCAATGTGTATAAATTTTTAAATGATTTATCTCAACTTTTAAGTTAAAGTTAAATTTCAAATAGAATAATCTCATAATCTGACATCGAAAATCCTGGAAAAAAATCCGATATATTCTTTGCGAATTTATGAATACTTCATTTTACTTTTTATAAAAATCTCTATTTAGATATGAGTAAGAATTCTTAATGCTAATATATTGTATGCGAATACAGTATAAATATTATAAAAACAATGATTAAACTTGACCTACCTTTAAATGTAAGCTAATTTCGCGGCCCATTTTATTGATTTCTATTTCAAAAGATTTCTCAACCGAACAGATCTGCAAAATATAATATTCGTGTGATGCTGAAATGAAAATTTGTAAATGTAAAATAGGTTACCGAAACCACTCTGTGCATTTGCTTCGCGATGTTCAACCATGATTCTAATTTCTCCTTCGGTATCTTGATTTGGCTTTGATCTGCTTTACCCGGAAATAAATGATTACTTCCATCGCTGCCTTTAGTTTTCGATAACGAAATCGGTTCATCGACTTTTGAGACTCTTACGGCCTCTTCTCTGGGCCACCTGCTCCATTTTTCAGTTTTTTCATTTTCATTTGCCAGCCGCTCGCTTGAGAACTCTGATTCATTTTTTGTACGACTAAGCGGCTTTTCGGATCTCGTTTTCTTTTGTGCGACGAGCGTCTGTTCTTCGAAACACACTCTGCCTCTTGGACAGGGCTCACCTTCGTAATCGCTGTCACTCCATTCATGTTCCTCCGGACAAGTATAGTACTCAGGATCAGAAATTTGACCATTGTCTACAAAACAAAACACATTAGCGTTGCTTACACCGATGATTAATAAATTAACAAACATAACCTTACCTCTCAATGGAACGTCCTGTTCAGGATCCTGGAAAATCATTCAATGTAAATGATAAACAGTGATGTAAATAAAATTCTTCAATCCAGTGTTTTATCGATTACTACTGAAGTCTAAATGTAAGTCTTGGAAGACTTCTAGAGTGATGATATTGAATAGTTTACTGCGTTAACATTGTATTATTCAAGTTACTTTTCTAATGGAAAACTCGCTGAAAGAAACTAACGGCTATTGTGCTTCGAAAATAAACAACGCGTTGTGTTTAACATTGTAAATCTATTTTGACTGTACTATGTAAAAGTGCATTTATTGATTAAAACGAAAGCAAGTTGGCCGTTTAATTGTGTGAAATGATATGTACTTCCACGAAATGACTATCAGCTATCAGAAATGGTTTCGCTTAGATTGTTGATTCTTTTTAGCTGTATTATTCTTTCTGCTTCGAATTGCATACTTACGTCAACGTCTTTCAAGTTTCCTTTTGATAGGAGTTGACCCGTGCATTGTAAAGTCCGTATGTACTCAGATTCTCTGCGTTCTAGATCAGCTATATTACGTTTCATGAACAATGTCGCCTCTGCAACTTCCTGCAATTTGATTATGCATTCCAAGTTGGCAGATGTTATAGACATTGCACTTTCCGATTTTCCGATTCGCATTTCGTGACATCGTGGATCTTCGCATTCCTCTAAAAGAGTTTGCAAAATCGATTTATCTATCAAATTAATTATTATGAGACAAATAAGTTTGAAAGTTCGCCGTGAAAGTTGGGTTAGGAAGAAATAAAGTGGTAATCGCTTTTTGTTGTACAAGCTCATTTGCAAGTTAAATATTACTTCACAAATAAACATTACTTTTACTAAATTGAGATATTTTATGGAAATAAATATTATATTTAGTAAGATGTAGTCAGCTGACCAGGGTTAGTATTTCATTATGGTCAATAATGATCAACGATTGCAATAATACAATACTTTTTTGCCGTGCTAATCGGCCATATAGACGCCTTTATTTCCGTCCTTTTTCTGCTCATTTTTGCGGTTCTTTTACTCTTCGTTTTTCTCCAATTCTGTTTCTTCTGCTGTCCAATATTCATCACCACTCCCCTTACCTGTCTCATCACCACCACTCGACGTCTTAGTCTATATTAGTGTCTACCATACACATGCACAATTCATATTTACCATATATTTCACTCCTCTCTCTTATCATCTAACCCTATTACTGCATCTTTGCTACACTCACCTATTATCGATGTCATC
>JABFQD010003360.1:0-13398 GCA_022817045.1 Psix sp. ZL-2020 | reverse complement strand
ATAATATAATGAAATATATAATAAATTATGCAACTTATATAATATTTTTTACTATAAACTTTAAAAATGTTTATTCTAAGACATTATTATTGCTATTGTTTTTTGTTTTTGTTGTTGTTTTCTTGTTGCTGATCTTATTATTGTTATTATTATACTACATACAACTAATTGTATTACAGTTATAAAACTAATATATTAAAGTTCATCAGACATTTTTATAATATTTGTAATATATTTATTTATATTTTTAATTACATTCTAAAATAATTTTCATTAAATCTTTTCTCAATATAAACATGCAATTATTCAAAATATATATATCACGATTTAGTGACGCTGGACTTCATGCTTTAGTTCATTCCCTGAGGTGAATAGTGAAGGAAACAATCTTAAAAATTTCAAACAGAGAAAAATGAATTTTTAAAAACCTTAAACTGATAATAGAAAAATGTAAAAAAAATCTAAGAACTATGATACATTAATGTATCATCGATTATAAATTATCCAAGAACTATTCTTAGTATGCTTAAGAAACGTTAAAAATGACAAATGAAATAGTATTGAAAAAATGTGGGTATGCAAAAACGCATGTTTCTTCGAGATATGGCATCAACGAATCAGAAAAACGTCCACATTGAAAAGCCACAGTATGTTGCAGAAAACATACAATTTATCAGCGTTCAATCTTACGCGTTAAACAAAAAGCAGTGTAAAAACAAAATCAGTCAAATTGATTCAATTGTATCATTCTTTTCAATCAATTTCCCTGGAAGCATTCATCTCGCTCGACTTTATACGCAAAAATCGATCGCCGGCGTTATAAATAAATTTTTCCGGAAAGCAGTTTCAGCGATTGTTCGCGCAATTCTTTTTGTTGCTGGCGAGCCAGTCAAACCAGAAAGGAACGATTTTCTGGATTTAGCTCGCGTCCGGACTCGGCAAAGTACGCGATGACCAGTTTGCCATAATACGACAAAGCCCAGTGGAGCGTGATCGCTCGTTTGTCCGGAAGGCATGCACCGCTGAGCAAAATGAAAAAGCAATTGGCCGGCGGGTTCGCGGGCCGATTATTCATCGTTCGAATTCGCAGCCGATCCTGGATTCCCCTTGTTATCATTTCTCGCATAATTTTACAAGCTGTGTAATTCAAAACGAGTCTATCTTGCCATTACTCATCCGCGACTTTATTTGACCAAGGCTGTACACGATAGCGACGTGATCCAACCGGGAATAAGGAAGCCGAGTTTTTCTTTGTTTTTGCTCAACATATCACGCTTTTGGTTTCTGTCACGAAGAAAACAAAGAATTATCAAACACCGATTTGAGTCAACTTCTCACTGTCATTGATATTCTTTGTTACACGTGTGAGGAATCAGACTTTCTGCGACTCCGTTATTTGGACGATGAAACGATGAACTCTGTTCTACTAACCGAAATTTGAAAGTCGAAAATAGTAACTTTGAAAGTCAAAAGATGGTTTTAGATATTTTGAAATTTTAAATTTACATTATTTGGGGGGGGGGGGGGGGTTTAATTTGTATAAGTTGATTTTAATTTAGTTTCAAATGAAAGACGAATTTATGAAATGGGATTTTATGAAATGTATTGAATATGAAATATTTGTTCTTCCCCCTCCCTTTTTCCTGATATTAAATAAGTAATTTTGAGATAATATAAAAAGCAGAAAGTAAATAGATATTGACATAACCTCACTTATGGGTTATTTTATCACATGACGTACCTAAATTAAACATTTATTTCGAGTATTTTAAATAAGAAAATAGATTAACAGTAGCGCCATCTTGCATCAAATTCTATAAATTAAATGTCGAAAAATGACCATAGTTATTAATTTTATTTCAAATAATCCCATAATATTTGTTATAAGGAACAATATATTTAGAATAATAGTTTCATTTTTTGAATAACATCTATTTTACAAAATGTTTGTGTTTAAAAAAAACATAACATTTTCTTGTTTCAGAAAATATGTCTTTTCTGTTAAGCAAAGCATTTGCAGTCGTAAACTTTTCTATTTGTGTTGCCCATCTATCTTTAATCCTTTAAATAATTGAAACCGAGCTTCATATATTGCAAAAGAAGCGCAGCTGAAAGTGTTCCAAAAACAACATTCACAAAGTGTATCACAAAAGATACAGAAATTGAGTATCATCACTGTGTTCATTTTAATTAAAAAAATTGCCTTTCAAGTTTCAGAAAACTGATTCCGTTTAACAAAGCTTCGAAAAGTAATAACCTGTTTCTGTCTATGTCTAACGCAACGTGCCAAAGCAAGAAGGGACGATGCATTTTTCATCATTTTGCTTTGTAACCATCTTTTGTTCAAAAAATGTTCGAAATAGCTCAAAATGCTGACATCAAAACAGCACAATTCCGTTATAAATCACCGAGATTTGACGTTACATCAAACAACGTTGTTTATTCATGAGCGTATTAAACGAAAGATGATGGATCGAATGAAATGTCCAGAAGGCGGCGGACAATATGACGATCACCTGTTCGGCATGTCGGTGCATTTCCGGTGTACAAGGGAAACAGAACAGGATTGTCGTAATCACGTACGTCTATTGGCTTCTCGGGGAAATGGGATGCACAGAGTACGTCATGCATTATACATGCCTTTCTCAGCTTCGAAGTAAACACGACCAAACTCCCAAATTTATTTACTATTTCTCCATTCGAGCTTTGACTATGAATAATGGAATCTTTGTGCGGCGAAACGAAAAGAACGCTCGCTGTTTGTGTTAATGTTTGTACTCAAATGCGCTACACAAGATTCGATTTCAATTGATTTCCTGCGATGTTTCGTCTCAAATCGACGGGACAAATATTTCTGATGTAACTTCGTGCATTTTTCACGGGCGCATTTTGTTTTCCGACTCTAACACCTATCGATACTACAAATCTTTGAATGGCCCAATTTATCGACTTATCGATTTATATAAATCTTGGCTATTGCATGCATTTGTCTTTTAGTTTAACGATGTATCGATCGCTAAATTACGTACAGATATATGCAGGTTTCAAGAGTTCGATATATCGAGTTAGGTTTCGATAGATGTATATCTGTTGACGAGACATTGCCAATGCATCGATCTACAAGTTAATCGACCAGGATAATGATAAAAAACGCGATTGATCGATTGTAATTTGTCGGCGAATTCTCAGTTGATCGGTTAATGAAAGCAAAAAGAAGATCGATTAACGAGTCGACATTTATCAAATTTTACCTTGCTTGATACTAATATATCGAGATATAGAGAGTATATTGAAATTACATGCATTGAATTTTAAAATGGATTTATGTTTGAATTATTGAATTTCTAAGTGATTTATCGAATTCTAACTAATACATCTGTAATCGATATATCGATATATCAATCGATATATCGATTCTATTCATTGCCTCGATATCGGATATATAAAATAAATATTAAATTATTTAGATATATGAAACCCTAATTAATATATTTGCAATAGATGTATCGAATTTCTAAATAGTATGTCAATATTCGATATACCAAATATCTAAGTGATATATATCTTAAAATATATCTAAAATCGATCTATCGAATTTTCAACATTTTATGTCGAAATTCGACTTATTAAATTCTAAATGGTGTATCAAATATTAATTGATATATTTACATTAGATGTATCGGTTTCTTAAATAGCATGTCTATATTCGATATATCGAATATTGACATATATCTTGAATAATATATACAATAATATATATATCGATCCATCGAATCTAGGTAATATATCAAATCCTAATTGATATATTTACAATAGACCTATCGAATTCCTAAATAGAATGGCAATATTCGATATATCGAATTTCTAAATTGCATATCAATATTCGATATACCGAATATCTAAGTGATATATAAAATCTTAAACCATATATCTATAATCGATATATTGAATTTCGAAATGATACATCAATGTTCGATACATCGACCAATTATATTAGCAATTTCTATTATCAACACACCTTTTCAGTACACACAATCTCAAAAAGTTTGATCAATATATTAAACTATTAATAAACAAACTAATCGAACAAAAGTGATTTTAAAAAAGACCCAGTAATTCGCAGAAATTAGCTGATTCGATTTTACATGCTAATACTATCATTTCAATTTCAGGATAGAAACCATGTAGACATGTTGACGCTGAACTTCGAACTCGACGGGAAAGAGCGCGTATTTGATCTGCGATTAAATACAGATCTACTCTCAGAAGGGTTTCGTCGGAGGTATCAACATCAAGGCAAAATGAAGGAATATAATCCTGGCAAAGTGGTACGTTTGTGTGTGCTCTTATTTTTTATTCATAGCAGAAATTTTATTTTAATAAATTCTACTTGAGAAGTAAAACTCGATCACGATCTTATTCCAGAGATAATTATCAAACTCGAAAACAAGCTCTGCAAAACGAAAAATCATTTTATTCAGTTTCATCTGTTCTCTGCTCTGTTAAATCATTGTTTATTATTACACAAATTATTTCGCTTACATGATTCCCGCGAAAGTGTCCGTCCGATTGATTTATCAAAGGAAATTGATGACAAAAGAGGGAACAAAAAAACACCGATGTTGCGCATTGTGCGGAGATAAAAAGTATCCGCAACAACAATTATATCATGCCGATGAAGAGTTCATTGAGCTTTCGAGCGATTCATCGAGATGTCGTTGTGTGCACACCTACACGCACATTTCGCATTTCGCCAATTGAACGAATTAATTGGTATTCTAGTTGACGAGCCACATTTCAAATGCTTGATCTCGCTCGAGAATCGAACGACAAAAAGACTCAACGCGGTTTCCAGATTTCGTTCTTCCTGATTGGTCGCTTTCGCTGCCCGCAAAATGTATCGATTCAAAATTCAATCACTGTTTTCTGTTCAAACCAAACCTCTCTTTTTTCCGCTTCAATATTTAAAGGGCAGAAACATATTTAAATAATCTATTACAAAACAGTTTCATATTTTGTCGTTAATTTATTTATTTTAAAACGCGTAACCCAATTTTGAGTTGGGACACTTTTTTATTTGCCCAATTACCATCGCACGGTCGAATTTTGTTTTTTATTTCATTTCCCATATTCGATACTTCTCATCCAACGAAAGTAGAAACATTAATTCACTGTGTTTTTCAGCAACTCTGCCATTACCAGGGAAACATACGAGACGTTCCTGATTCCTGGGTGGCGCTTTCCACTTGCAAGGGATTAAGAGGTGCCATCTTTGACGGTCGAGAAACTTATTACGTCCAGCCACGAAATGATTCCTTACATTCTGAGCATTATATTTATAAAGAATCGCACGTCACTACCAACAAAACATGTGGTGAGTTTCACATCTCATCCGGCGTTTCAGAATAGCAAAGTATCTTCGCTGAATTTCGGATCTGAAAAGCAAAATCAAATTCTTAGATCGCAACATTCTAATTGCGAACTTTTCCTTCGCTGAAAAAGAGAATTGAAAAAACGTTTCTGCAAAGATGCAATGCGATTGGTTGATTGGCTCAAAGCCAATGCACTTGACAAGAGCACCTTCTCGTTAAGGCGACCAAGGTACTGGTTTGTCCTTTACCGCCTTAGCGAACAACTGCACGTAACACGTCCAATACCTTTGTTCTTCTTCGACTCAACTTTTTTTTCTTTTCCCAGGCTACGAGGGAACGCCGCATCATATTTCGAAGCAGCTCAAACTGGAGAACTCCAACGTCCGATCCGCGAGGGTAAATTATTTCTAATGTCCAAACTCAAAAAAATGATCTCTCCTTTTTTTATGACTTCAAACAAATTTAAATATCCGACTTCTTAAAGCAAAGTTGGAAACAACAATTTGCTTCGTTTGCGTAAATAAAAACTTCCGAAGTAGTATTAAGGCAAAAGTGTAATCAGGAGACTTCACTTTAAAAACTGTTTTATGAACAAGTTTCTCAAACACGAAATCGAAGTTAATGAAATTTCAAAATATAGAACAAGCGATCGGCGGAAGCTGAGATCATAAGAGGGCCATACAATGCGAATAGGCAGTCCAGATTCGTCGAGCTCGTTCTGGTCATCGATAAAAGCGAGTATAACGCTCTCGGCGAGAACTTGGATAACACTTATCAGCACTGCAAGGACATCGCTAATATTATTAACGCCGTAAGTATATTTCACGTTATACTAGATTGCACTGGAGATACTGAAAATGTAGGTCTTGCTTTTGTAGAAAAACTGCTCTCGAGAGTCGATTCTGCACAAAAGGGAATCTTTTCAAACATGTTTTGGACAATCTGTTAACTTGGTCTTATTAGCATAACAGTCGAGAGCAGAGCTCGATAGTATCGCGTTTCATAATCGTTCATCGCTGCCGATTTTACTCACACGAGACACTCAGTTTCGACAATTTATGACTCTTCATTTTTACAGCTTTACATGCCATTGAATATCTTCATTGCTTTGGTGGGTGTCGAGGTTTGGGTCGAGACGGACCAGATAGAGGTCGTTTCGAACGGCGAGACTACTTTGAAGAATTTCCTACGATACCGCAGAGAAAGACTAGTTAAAAGTGTGCCAAATGATAATGCTCAACTGTTGACGTAAGTACTCATTAATGAGGATGCGTTAGTTGGAAGAGCAATTTTTGAGGTTGTGAAGACAAAGTTGGGACAGAGAATTGGTGGTTCAAAAAGATGTTTCTGGTTTGTAGGCAGAGGGAATTCGAGGGCAGCGTCGTAGGCAAGGCACTGAAAGGCCCGATTTGCACCTACGAGTACTCCGGCGGAGTGTCGATGGACCACTCGAAGGTCGTGGGTTTAGTGGCAGCGACCGTGGCCCATGAGATGGGCCATAATTTTGGGATGGAACACGATTCCTCGGAATGCAAATGTCCAGACGATAGGTGAGTTGCAAACTTAACTTAAATCAGCGATTAGTTTCATTACTCTTCAGTTAACTAAAAAAGAAACCTTTCTCACAACAGCACCATCTGCAGTATTATCACATTTCAGTTTCATTTTGACTCTGGAAGTGTTGAGTTGCGATCTTAAGATCTGCAATGTCTTCGACTCATCTTCTGTTCTTACTTTTTTCACTTATACAACTCATTTTTGCAGGTGCATAATGGCGCCATCTAGCGGATCGTTCGGTCCGGTTCGTTGGTCCTCGTGTTCCTTGGAGTACCTAGCTCTAGCGTTTGAACACGGCATGGATTACTGTCTGCGCAATAAGCCAAAAAAGTTATTTGGCAGCTCGATTTGTGGCAACGGTTTTGTCGAGTCTGGCGAACAGTGCGATTGCGGTCTTAAGGAGAACTGCAACAACCCCTGCTGCAACGCCACCACTTGTATGTTGTACGCTAATGCGAGCTGCGCCACTGGCGAATGCTGCGACCTCCAGACTTGCAGACCAAAAACCGCTGGCACTGAGTGCAGATCGGCAGATCATGAATGTGATCTACCTGAATACTGCACGGGGCAGAGCGAATACTGCCCGGATGATGTGTTCAAAATGGACGGCGAGACTTGTAGTATGGGCAAAGTAAGATATTCAAATG
This sequence comes from Psix sp. ZL-2020, assembly GCA_022817045.1. Classification (NCBI taxonomy): domain Eukaryota; kingdom Metazoa; phylum Arthropoda; class Insecta; order Hymenoptera; family Scelionidae; genus Psix; species Psix sp. ZL-2020. Next base: position 5,822 of record JABFQD010003360.1, on the reverse strand, counting down.
CAGCGTTGCACCAAAGCAAAGTTTTTTCAACTTTTTATTCGCTCTTTAACTTTTTACTTTTTCATTTCTTATTATTTCAAAAAATATATTACTCAACAATTAAACTCGTAAATTTATACATCTTCTTTTTATTAACCATAACTTTCTTGGAGTCAAATTATGGGACACTTTTTTTACAAGCAATTCATTTCCTCTGATTCGCGAGCTAATTTTTCATGGATGACAGAAGCAAATCTCGCAAAATGTCACGAAGCCGTTTTTTCAGGCATTCTGTTATCACGGTTCATGTCGCACGCATAATGATCAATGCAAATTACTTTGGGGACCGACTGGAACATCATCTGATGTGCAATGTTATGACATGAATAATAAGGGAACCAGAAACGGTAACTGCGGTTACAACAGGCTGGATTCAAGTTACAGCAAATGTGAAGAAGAGTAAGCAATTATTATCATGGGAAATATCAGTGATGAAAAATTCAAGAAAAGGAAATGTAGCTGGTTTTGTGTGACGGTACAGATGTTAATTACTGTGCGTATTTCAGGCATATACTGTGCGGTATGCTGCACTGCAAACACCTCAACGAAAGGCTAGAATTCGGAATGGAATCTGTGGCTATTTTGAGCCATTCCTTTATAAACAGCGAAGGGAAAATCATCCCCTGTCGTTCGGCCATTGTTGACCTGGGGCTCAACCAAGTCGACCCTGGCCTGGCGCCAGATGGCGCTAAATGTGCACCTGGAAAGGTAGAAACTGTTATTTGGAACGTTTTTTCATTTATATTTTTTATCTCGTAACTTGGAACAATTCTGAACGTTGAGTTTTGCAACAAATTGTACACTTTTCCGGGCATTTTTTGTGCAGATTTATTATGCACATTTTTCAACACGAAACTGAATTCCCATTTTGATTTGCAAATGTGTGTCCAGATGTGCGTAAATCAGACTTGCATACCAGTAGCAGACCTCCGCATCGGAGGCAAAAATTGCCCGAATAACTGCAGTGGAAATGGCGTGTGCAATAGTCTCGGACATTGCCATTGTAATTTGGGTTTTCGACCGCCAGATTGCACTCAACCAGGAAGTGGTGGTTCCGAGGATAGTGGCCCTGCAGAAGATCCTAATGGTATGTATTCAAAACGAACGTTTTAGTGAACAAATGAAAAACAGTTTTTACATCGGATTTTACGATTGAAAATTTGGTCCAAATTTCTTGCCCGGTATATTAATTTGAATTTAATGGAATGTTTTATTTACTCTATTTTTTCCGGGCAAATTATACAAAATTGGATGTTGTATTTATATAATGAATTGCAAATAGCGATTTATCAAGATCGATTTATAAATGTACTTTTTTGGGTCATTATTTTGGAAGATCAACATGCTTTTTTATTGGCTGCCGTTTTTGACAAGCGATAAAATCACAGCTGAATTTCCATTAAAATTGACTGGAGTTTACATTCGAAAATAAACGATACGGTATAAATTGCAAAGATGAGGCCGGAAATTATATTGCTTGTTGCGATTTCGCTGGCATATTTTATTGTAACATTGATCGGATATGAAGTCTCGTGTCATCAATCACTATTATGAACTGAATCGCACAGAACCGACGAATCTGAATATTTGATCAGCCGAATCGTAAATAATTTGATTTGCATCGGACGTTAATTGTTCCAGATTTTTAATTGATCCACGAATAAACAATTAAAAGGTGACATTTAAGTAATTCGTTTGCTTTAGATAAAACACACTATTTGATTCCTCGTCATGAAAAAGCGAGAAACAAATTTCGTTCACGCAATACGTAAATCTTTAAAAATGGCCGTGAAGTTAAAATAAATGATTTTTTCATTGAATTCCAACTTTATACGAAACATTATTTTTCAATTTAGGAGGAATCTTTTTTCTTTCTTTCCTACAAAAGGCCATCCGTTTCATTTATGAAATCTGGATAAATCACTCGGTTCGTCTGTTTTGCAGCATTTTTTATTCAATTTATTTTCATGGTTTTTAAACGCTCTTAAGATTGTTCACTTCATTTAATATCATTGCATTTTATTTCCTCGTCTTTTTACATAATGTAAGTCAACAAATTTAATTGAATTTTTCTTTGACTCATTTATTAATTTTTTAACCAATTTTCTTGTTCCTTTCATTCGGTTGCTCTTAATAAAATAACAAAATCAATAAAGCGCCATCTATAAATTGAAAAGATGGCGCCACACGCGCGCACCACAAAGTGCCACAATTTTCTTTATTTCATGTTTTTTAACGTAAAATTCCTAAGAAAATTAATGGAAAATATTTATTTATTTACAGCCCGAAACGAGCTGGTGACAGCGCTTTATATAATTTTCCTGGGTATTCTGCCGATGTGCGGCCTGGCGGCATTTGGTGTGTGGTACATGCGTAATAACGCTGGCCACCAGTGGAAAAAGAGCACATTGTCTACGTACGTATCTAGTTTGGCTTGCTGGCGTCGAGCGCCGCGGCGCTGGCGATTCTTCGATCGCTCGTTCGTGTTGGTGGCGCGACCGTCGGCGGCTCCGCAGCGCCCTCAGGCGGCGCCGCCGGCGGACAAGTTGTTCAGTATCAGCGAGAACCTGTCGCAACGGCTCAAGCCGGAAATCACGCCACGGGGCCTCGTTTCTACAACGAATCCGCGCGCCATCAGCCGCAGCGACGCCATAGAGCCACACAAAAGCCCAGCGCCATTTTATGATAAAAAGCCCCCACCCCCGCCGGCACCTGCGCAACACCTCAAGCCCAAATTCTGATGTTCTTTCCTAAATAGCGCAATAACTAAGTTCAATTTTTTATAAAAAACAAGTCAAATTCGAATTTTCGCATAAATCTAGCTGTGATACTAGATGGCGCTCGACTCAGATATGGTCTAGAAATGATAGTTGAATGGCAATCCTTTTATGCTCAAAAAACATTCAGTTTTGCTCAAACGCGTAATCGAACTTTAACTGTTATGTATAGATGGCACTGAGTGTGTCTTGTATTATGTTACGATCAATTTAAAAGCCTATAATTACGATTGACTTATATAGATGGCGTCATAAGATTTTCTGTATATTTTACAATATATTTGATTTTTTCACCAAATTTTTAGCAACTTTATCAGTTATTCTGTTGTACCCTTAATGTTAAATAGTAATATGTAAATAAAAATTGAACTGAGGATCATCAAGTTTTTCCATTTTGCTCAACTTATGCGCAAACCAAAAACTTATTTTTCTAAGGAAAATTTGTATATATAAGGTACAACGAATATTAATGTTAAAACGAGGCTTCATGTTCTTGCTTTGATCTCGTATAAAATGAAATTTAATAGATATGTCATGTTGTATTCAGTCATTTAAAGTACAACATTAAGTGACAAACTAGAATTATTTTTTAACATCGGGCGTTTCTTAGTGAATAATGAGAAGTAAGATTATGTTAAGATCCATGGATCTTCCATCCGATCGATGATTTAAGATGTAATAAAAATCGCTTTTTTAGCAACTATAAATTCTTGCCAAAATGAAATCGATTTCGAATTTCTAGATAAATTAGGTTTTGAAAAAATTGGTTTCCAGTAGAAATGATCTATACTAAATTATGAATCTCACTATTTCGGCTTTAATCAATATCAGAACTGCCAAAAGACCAAAGAACATTTTTGAAAAGGCTTCTCATTTATTACATACTGTTGGAAAGAACATCAGAATGGGACCTTCTGTGAGTTAGTCACAGATATCCAAATTTTGTTTGCTGTCTCGAATTACTCAGAATTGTTGGCATGAATTGTACTTATATTGTGTCTGACATTTTTTCATACTCATTTTTTCATACATTTCAGTATAGTTCATAAAAAAACAGTACAAAAAGGAACAAAATTAAAATTTATTTCAAGACATAAACAATATTCTAGTTTATTTCAGTTTTTTGTTTCAAAGTGCATAATTTATTAACATTATAATCAGTATAAGTATGCTATCTTCAAATGGCTCGGTCATGCCATCTGTAGACAACATTAACAAGTGTGCAATTTCAAAGGAATATAAATTCAAAAGTTAACCGTCTCAAAATTTTCAACAAAAGCTTTTAAATCTTTTTAGTAAATTCGTTTGCACGCTAGTAACTTACAAATTTTGCCACTAGGGGGCACTTTTTGAGCGCTGCAAGCGCTGTGTTGGCTTATATTTGAAACGAATCCAAAAATATTTTGAATTTTTGATATGGTTTAAACAACATATGAAGCCTGAACTGAAAAAAACTATGCACTTTGATTAAATCCTTGTTGTTTAGCCAATTTTAGTACTTGTAGTTTTAAATTTTGTAATGCGTTTAGGTTAAGAGCATGTTTGTGCATGAGATGTGGATGTGTGAATGCACGGTATTAACATATGAAAAGTAAAAAATAATACAAACCAACAAAATAATAAATATATTGATGAGTAATATAATGAATATAATCCGTAACCTCAAAAAAGTGCTCACAATGTCTTGCGCATGCGCTTTTTGTTTGTTTGACTCTATACTTGTAGCGATCAATGTGCGCATGCGCAAAACTAGACTAAAATGCAAAACTAAAACGTGTATATATTCTTAACATTGAAATGTCGGAATGTTCGACATTGCGAAAAACTATAAAAAATACCAAAAAATGGAAATAATTTTGAATAACAAGAGAACAGTATTTTGTACTAAAATAGTTGACTTGTCCAGAACTTGAATAATTGTATAAACTTTTGAGGTTAACTGAAAGTATAAATGTTGCAAGTTTTGTCGTATAAATGACATGAGCATGCGCGAATTGTTTGTAGCGTGTTTCTTATCAGCTAAGTTTTGTTGACGACGCAATTGGATGGACGTACTGTCCATATCTGGCTGTAACACGATTTGATGCAATAAATGTCACAGAGACAAATGTTGATCGGCCTCATTCTGTACACCTCACATGATCGATTGTTCCTTATCTCTCCACGAGTGGCTTGCAATTAATATTTTAATCTCTTGCTAACACCTGCCCGCAACCGTCAGTAACTTGATTTGTTTCCAGCTGATCGACTTGTTCGGCTTTTGTTATCTTGCACGAAATTTGTGACGTTGCTCTGATTGTATTGCCTAGTTCTTGTCCTGCATAACAGTATAATTTGTTCAAACTTCCGAATCGAAAAAGTTGCTTCAAGTATAGTTTAGAGTAGTTGCAAAATTGATTTGTTCGAGTAACAGAGTAATTCGTGGGCGAACTTTAAAAGCGACGATATATCGCAAAGCAAACCATGATCCTTTAAGCTGCGGAAAAAATGTTACTTGGTAGTGAAATCGCGTAAATTTGAAAAAATTACACTTAAGATGAGCGTTTGAGAAAACGACGAATAAGTAGTTTGAGATGTTTTTTAAAATTTATTTCAATAAATAATAGTTTTCAAGTATAGATATATTTTCTGGATTTAGGATATTTTATATTAAAGTTCAGCAAGGTATGAACACAAGTTTTGAGTATTTTTGTTATGAACTCGCAACCTGACATTCGAGCTTAAAGGAAGTTCAGAGACTTCACCCTACCTTTCCCAAAAGCTTGTCCCGCGGGATCCAGGCTTAATGACGCTTTAACTTGCAGGTTGAATCGCGGTGGAAATGTGCTGTCGGTAAAAACGATCGACCGGTCGAGTCCAGTGCCTCGGAGCATCGAGACCATTGATTCTAGCCTGAGCCAGGACCCGGCATGTGCAAGTTTGCTGCCAAAATCTGAGTCGGATGAGCGTTACAACAACAACCTTTTTGGTCAATTTAAGGGTTTCACAATAACGCCGATTCAAAAA
>JABFQD010003359.1:0-13399 GCA_022817045.1 Psix sp. ZL-2020 | reverse complement strand
GAGTAGTAATATTCTGAAAGGCAGAATTGACTTTATTCGATAAATTTTAGTTTATTCATCAGAAAAAAATATTCAAAAAAGTTGATAAAAGTGATTAAAATTGGGTTTTTCAATATTTACATATTCTTTTTGGAGTGAATAAAAAGACAAAAAAATTGAATCAAAACATTTCGGAGTTTATTATCATAAATAAAAATAGAAAAAACACACAAAATTAAAAAAAAAATCAACCAAAAACCATATGTCAAAAATTCAGTGGAATAACGCCATTAAATTTCTCATGCATAACAAATCGATGTCGACTTATTAAACTTGATAATTGTTTTGTGAAAACAATATAAAGACCCTAAAATAACCTAGAAATTTGAAAGGAATTCTCTTAACTTACGATTTATCCAGTTATTTATCCAATCACTTCATCGGAGAATATGATAGTTAACAATAAATATTCCTAGCAAAAACAGAATAACCATAGTTCCTTTAATTTTACATGAATGATTGAAAAGTTATTTACCTTGAATGTCACCGAATTCTGAAACGCACTTTCTAAAAGTATTCATCATTCCTAAGGTAGCTTTAAAAGTAAATTGTTCAATTATCTTCTTGATGATTCTCTTGATGAACCATAGCTTATTCTTATAAATCTGCATCATTATTGTGATTCCTTGTATATTCATATAAATTTTTATTTTGTGGAACAAACATTTTTTGTCATACATATGAAATTACCATAAATATTCTTCTGTATACTATATTGCTTATCTGCTTTTCTTTTAAACAAATCAATAAATATATTATTTATAATTTTGTTTAACATATTCAAATTAAACAAGTTATGAATTGGAATATGTTATACTTAATTTATATTTAGATGTAAATTTTAACATCATTTAATTAGCTTTATATCAACGAAAATTGTATTTCCTTAGCTCATACTTTGTATGTAATGTTAATAAATACCCTGCAAACAAGATAAGATTGGCTAAAGATCGTCGAATAGTTTCCTTTAAGCATTAATTTGTATAATTACAGTTAGAACACGTTCATAGCTAGACAAGATGATAAGCATTTGTATTATCAAAATGAACATTAATATATTTTTCGAGATGACGTAGTTCACGCTTAGAAAGCAATTATACAAACTCTCTAATCAGTATTTTTCAACAAAATTATTACACGTGTTTTTGGTCGAAATTAACAACGTTCTGAACAAAACGTGAATTATGGAACTTTTTCGCCAGGAATCGTCATAAATTTAACTCGCACGCGGCATCATTAACACACTGTGTAACAAGAACTATGTAGTTACTCCTAATTCCAGCTTTGAAATAACATTAAATGACCGAATCGGAATCTTTCGCATCCCAGTCGTTTAGTTATTTTCTTAAGAAATACATTTTTTTAATAGATCGTATCTGAAGAGCAAAAATACAAATTACTCAATTAAATATTACTGTTAAAATATAAACGATTTTAGAAATCATTTTATATATTTTTTTCACCGACCGTCAGAGAACTTAATACGAACTAAGTATTTATTATTGGAATGAATTAATTGATTCAAAATGCTAAAAAGATAATTTCATTTTTACGAGATAAAATGATATTATTCAAGTATAGAATATACAAAATAATTACTTTTTATTAAGAATAATTATTCTTTATTATATTGTATAGCTTTTAATGATGATTAGAAATGAATGTTTATACGGGAAGAAAAGTTATATGCAGGTATGGTACAGCATAATGGTCAATTTTTTTTCGATTAGATGCAACTTTAAATCCTAAAAACTTTTCATCATAAAAACTTAAACTTGTATTGCATGGACTACGGCTACTAAAGCAGCAAGTTTTTATTGCTAAATCATACAATGCCTGCGCATATGGCATCGTCATATAATTTGATAGTACGAAAAAAGTGATAGCAATGAAGATATTTTTACTGAATCTATAAGGTCAAGATAAAATAACCACTATTGAAATGATAAACGTACTTTATAACGTAAATACAAAATATGTTAATCATATATATATATATATTTATGAATATATTGAAAAAGTTTCGGGCAATTATAAAATATGGAAAAAAAAGATCCGATAGCTTAAAAAGAGTTTCTGATAGGGTCATCTTTTGGTGCATTGTGTGTCAACACTATGCTATTTTATAATATTATACCACATAAGTACCTCCAAGTATAATTTATTTTACAGGCGGGTAATTGGTCGATTATTATTTCGGATGTCTTTTCCTGTTTGTGACGCATCTTCTTTTCAACTCATGCTTCAAACAAAAAACGAAATTTTTTCTTCTTTTTTAGTTGCGCATAAAATCGCAAGTGTAGATAATTAGAAGGCATTATACTTATACTAAAGAGAGATACAAATAGAAACGGAGATAAAATATCAATATATGGCACAAATGAGCGTCGTGAGAGTTATGCTCAAGCATTTTATTGTTCTGTCAGAAAAATTGCAAGAAAATGTTCGATGCATCGAGAGTGCAATAAAATGAGCCCATAATAATAATGATATTTATGGCATGTGCAAAACCACTGTTATTCAATGCGTTTTGCTATATTCTTCAATCTTCTTCTATGTCATACATTCAATACATTTTTTCTATTTCATATTCTAGTCTCATTACAGCATCAGAAAAACAATAATTACAAAGTACAAAAATATGTCATTTTTCCTTATTGACATTAACCTGAAAATACTTTTCGAGAATTAATAGAATCCGATCTATTTAACATGTATAAGTATCGAAATGGTTGAAAAATGGTCGATTGGTGCGGAAGAACATTAACTAAATAAATGGGCGACAAGGTTCCGCGGCAACAGAAAAACGTTCAGCGTGTATTGCTTTTGGTGTAAAAAACGTTAAGGCCATGTTTGCCTGTCATTATCATCAAGCCAAGTAAATTCCAAATAAGTAAGTCCGACGAAAAAGTGCAGCCGTTATTCGTTGCGCCGCAGAATGCGAGGCTCGCTTTGCACCGCTGGCCGAGTAATATTCGAGTGACGTGGACGGTAATTCATAGAGCGTAAACTCGCCACTTTGCCGCAGTACAGGTGGTCCAAAGATACACAGCCGATCAGAGTTCTCGCGCGACGCCTCTAAGGGTGTGAAATATTAGGCTCGATTCAGCAGCCAATTAATCGGGCGGCGGATTATTATTAGTATCAAGCACGATTTCGTAACGCGAAGCAGCGACGCCGACGCCGCAAAATATTAACGCATCGCGTGCCGTAGATCGCACCTGCGAATATATAAAGTGCGCCGCGAGACCCATTACGTAAGAATTAGCGACCAACAACCCACTTAAAACGTTCAATATATCACGACTCGGCGTCTCTCGTGCGACATTACTCGAAATAGTTTATTCCACTCGATTATTTATTTTGCGAGGAAAGTTTGGAAACACCTCCAAGATTGTCCGATGATGCCCAGACTGTTCATTTTTACCTTCAAATTTAGCACCAAATATTCTGACAACTGGGAATGTAACGTTCGTAGAGAACACTTGTATTCATTGATTTATTACAAACTTTGATAAATACTGGCGTCATTTAATTACAGGGAATTATATATATATTATTCGTTAACACACTATTCATTTGTGACGTGTATTTAAAATTAAGCATAGACATGTTTAGCTTCAATTTCAACGCTTTGCTAAAATTCAGAAATTTTCGAAAAAATTACTAGATATAGAGACAAAATATTAGCAATGTACAGTTTTGACGAATAGAAAATTTTTTATAAAAAAAGAAATCATTTTTCGTTGTTAATATGAATTTTATTGTCTGTAAGTATGTCTTATAATTTTCAAGAATCGCCAAAATGTTGTATTGTAAATATGCAATTTCATACACATTTTATATTTGTCATTCTACAATTTTTTTCATTATTTACTGCACGCTTTGGACGGTAACAACCTTATAACGGACAAATTAATTACCTCTTAAAGGTCCAGAAAACATATAGTCTGATTTTTCTATCTCAGATTACGATCCGGCTAGTGTTACACTGAGAAACAAATTATTCAAATTGAATTCATAATTTTTATTAAATAGGCGTATATACTTAAATTTTGAATATAATTCTAAATAAATTGCAAATAATTATATATGAATACGTTTCTCTGCTAAATATTTATTTCTATTAAACATCGAAAGAATATCTATATACATATATGTATTTTCCCTATAAATAGTTTTATATTCCCTATATTTTTAAAATGTACGTATAAACTAATTTATTTTAATCTACAAATTTAAGCAAAATAAATTTTGTGTCCCGGAAGATAATCAGATAAATAATTTCAAAATGATAACTTTTAGACAAAAAATATTTATGGAAAACTTTTGCGATTAAGCTTTAAGCAGCACTGACCTGAATAGTTCATAAAATCAAATCGCATTTCTATTAGAACAATAATTTATACATTGATTGATACAATTAGGAACGCATCGAACACTCTTACTTGATATTAACTAGCCAACAAGTATCCTTAACTCTAAGTTATACATAATTTTAAAACCCAGACCGTCAGTGTGCTTATATGAAATTTCAGCCAGAACTAAAATCATAGTATTTGAACTGATGACAAACTAGTATCAAAATTAATTAATCCACTCAACACTTATAAGTTTTCATTAATAAAAATAATTTGAAGTTTAAAGTTATGCCTATATAAGATAATTCGGCACCAAGCAACAGATCTTGACTAGGGCGTAACAGAAGTCTTTAATTAGTACATGCAATAATTCTTCGGTCAGTTGAATTGAGCTGTTTAATCAGTAATCTCGACTCTATTTTAATACTTCATATAAACATTTGATTATTTTTGATCATCAGTTTTTAAATCAGTATATATGAAATTTAAATTTCTCAAATACTTTTACATTGCAATAGATTAAATATTATCAATAAATTTGAAAAACAGCACTTTTAATACGAATCAAAAATAAGCATAACAAGCATTTGACGAAAAATCATATTTCAAATGTAGCAATACATTTCATTTCACCTCATGAAAGACATCTTTGAAAATCAAAACATTGGTTGTAAAAAAAAATTGAAATGCAATTGACGTATATTATCAGATAAATCTTATATTTGCCAAAAATGTCATCGTAAAATATCATAACATGCAGATTCATTTAGATCGAACTCTAGAATTAATCTTACTATCAAAGCATACATCATCAGAATTCATATTCATATTAATTTAGTCTTCACTATATAAGCCCGTACTTTCCGCAGTAAGTTCTTTTCCAATTATCTCCGTTTAAATGTATTAATTACGAGCACTAACATGTACTAATGAAAATAATAAAACCTGAGTTTATGAGATTCGTCGTAACTTATACGAACTGATTAATATACCTACTCGGAAAAATCAGAATATCTTAGATAAGTTGGCAATAAATGATGAAAACACATATTATAAATCAACGATTTACATTTCCCAGATTTATAACTAGCTTCTAGATATATCACGAAGATAAGAAAAGTAAATTAATAACGCTACACTAAATCTATTATAAAATCATTTTCATGTTTTTTCTTTCGTCCCGAAAAATAATTCAAGTGATAAAAATCGTAGCTATTGATGATAAAACTCGCACCGCTAGTTTTTTACTATTTTCATTCTGCAGCTGATAAAAATAGCCGACTGATATTCCGCGCGTAACTCATGTATCTTTAATGCGACAAGGAATCTTTAATTTTGGACTCAGAATGATAACTACGCTATTCGTCTTGAAGCGCTGTTGTTGAATAACGCCCGGGAACGCATGTGAGTGAGAACCGCCTACGCTCGCTATTTATGGACTTAAATCTCCGTGTGTCCTTTAAAACATGCCTTTGTTGACCTGCCAGTGCCTCGCGCACGTCATCTAAACTTGTATATGTCACAAACTTCATTTCACGAGTATCAATTGATTCATCTAACTTTAAGTACCTCTATTAATGAATCGTTTTCGCGCGTGACTTTTCTCGTCATTAGCATGAGAAAGATATTCATTATCATATGTAAGCGCATGTAAATTGATAGAAATGATTATTATAAAAAAATATTAAAGGTCCGTTGTAGAAATTACTTTTTTTATATATAAGTTTTCATAATTGAAGGGGATTATCTTTTTTTTAAATTGTTTATAAAAATATAAATACGAGAAAGAAGACTATACCAAGTTGCTGAACACTTATTCATGTGATTCTAAGTTTCGTATATCACGGTGTCAAGACAACGCAGCTAAAGCGCAAACGTAAGCGCCGGACTAACGCACGAGAGCTCAGCTCGTTAATTTCGCGATAATAATTTCTCGGCGTGCGTGAAACTGCCCGGCGTCCAGTCGCGCCGCGGGATTTAATTACGCACCGGAACGTAATTTTGTATTGCGTCTCGTAGAAAAATGGTAAGTATAAACCACGAAAGGCACAAAATAACTTGGAGTCGCCACAAAATTTAATGCTTCGCTTCATTTGAATGGAAATGCGATTGATGCAAAATTCGAAATTCCAATTTTCGAATTAACCGGGAGCGAGATCTTGTTCACTTTTATGACGGTTATCGTTCAATTTTACGAGCTAATTACTCGAGGTGTGATGTGCTACAAAATGAGTAAAAGATGTCGCGTTTTTTCTTAATTTCATCAAAATTTCATTGCTTCATTTTATTGTTGAATTTAAAACTTGATTAAGATTTTGTTTCGTCATTTTAATAGTCATAAATATTCAAATAGCGTTTCACCATAATAATTACACGTTGCTCCCATCTCTTACCTCTTCGTTTTGGCAAATTTGTCGCAATTGAAACTACATTTGCGTTCACTTTTTTCTCAACCTAATAACTATCTATCAAAAAGCACTTCAATTTTCATTTCTGTATTTACACAAACTCTCAATTGCCCGTTAAATATTCTCCTCCAAAAATGAATACAAACCTTTCTTACAATAAATAATCATTTATTATATCTGTTAATATGAAATTCCACGAAACCAAATTAATTGGTTATCTTTTAAAGTTTCTATGTTTTCTATACAAGTAAATAACAAGTTAGAGTGAGTGACATTCTGCAAGTCGAAAATTCCAAAGAAGAGACAAGGCGAAAGGTTAAAATAACATGTGGGACGAGAAACAAGTCATTCAAGTCAAGAAGAAAGACGAAGGAAAGAGGATGCAATGAAGAGTGAAACGTTTGATGCCGCACCCACGCGGCTTGCAACTAGATGAACTGTTTGTTGCTGCGTTTCAATGAATTATCACTGCAACGCGGCCTCCCGGTAAGATGCCGTCGTATATTAACAGCTGAAAGCCAGCAAATGAGATCCGGGAAACATTACAATTACTATCGCAAACAGTATTCCATCGTGGAGCAACCGAGCAAACATTTTATTTACAGCCTATTATTGTTTCGACATAGAGCCGCGTGCGTTAAGTAAGGTAGAAGAAAATACGGAAATAATATGGCACCGAGAGATTGTTTATTTACATAATAAACTCGCATGAAATGGTACTTTCAAACAGTGCAATGTGTTTTAAAATGAATTTATTTGCCGATTGTAAATAGTATCCATCGGATTTTTCACTATTTGTCGAAAGATTATTTTGATGATTTAAGGCATCTCTTATTCTGGCGGTAGATCCTTGAATATTTCTGCCTGTGATACATCACAAACCAAGCGTGCACGCTAAGTCTGATCCTTGTCTTCATTCGTACATATCTCGTCCTCCCTCAAAAGTAACGAATGAACACCTAAGTAACAGCGAAAATATTGTGCAATAAATGTCCAGAGACAAATCTTAATTTGGAACGATGATAAAGTGACTATAGATTTTGAAAACGTGACATGGATTTATATACGTTTTTAATAAGAGCAATGCCTTTGATAAAAATATCTTACTAACTAAATAAAAACTAAAAATATTCGATTAACAAAGAAAACAGGATTAATAGTGTTGTGTGCAAGTTAAAGATAAGTTTTTTGAATGATAAAATAAACAAACAACTTTTGAACTATAAAATAACTGGTTTCTTTAACATTGTATATTTTTTCTTGAATAATTCTAAATTGTCTTTACAATCTCATTTCCCATATTTTTCGGTAATTTGCTATCTATTATTTTTATACAGTCATTTTTTATTTGTAATTTAATTATATATAACATAATGGAAAAATTACTTAGTTTAAAATTGTATTTAATTCTTGAAAATTGAAAGATGAAATTTATGTTTTAGATTAGTTATTGTACAATATATACTATACGTTAGATAACATATGTTATTTCAGATGAAATCAGATCAGATATTTAGTATAATCATATAAATTAACACTCTGATGATAGCTAAAGTTTATTACATATGTTATTAAAATTGATAAGATTTAAAAACATGCAATGAGCTATTAAAACGACTCATATCTGATTATCAAAATCATAGAAGTAACATTCATGAAAAAAATTCCTTCTGCAAAATTTCCCGTAACTTAGTGAAATCGATATAAATCTATTGACTTTTTAATATTATAATAGCTATACATATCTGGAGATACCATAAAATATTTATTTCATCGATATTAATTAAAAAATAATAACTCTCTAGAAAACATCAATTTTTTTGTTCGCCATTCATTCTACATTTGAATCAATTTTCTCCTTGCTCTATCATTTCAAAAAGGACATCCCAAAATTGCTTCTTTAGTTCGTTTAAGAATTTAGATCCGATGAAAATTCGTCGTTTCTTTCTGTTGACAAATAGGCGCAAGAATTAATAAAACGTGTTCTGTTCTAAATGTTTTGGTCCACATTGTCAACAGGTATATGCTTCAATGCGAAACGTATATCGGTAGATTAAAATAAACATTTAAATCCTTAAAAACCAATTATTTTTTTACCTTTTCAGCATAAGTATAATATTTTAACCTTCAAAAAATAGTTGACTTGTTCAAACAAAGAAAAACTCGTAACAACTCACATCTACATTCAAATAAAGAAATCTCGCAGCAAAAAAGTATGTTGCTGACATTTTTTATATTCCATACTCTCCGTATAAAAAAGAGAATTCGCAAAAAGCGTAAACAACGTACGTGTTTATATATATACACGATTGGTACTAACATGGCATGCAGTAAAAGTTGGCACAGATCAGTTGTATCATGGAGAGATGGTTGGTAGTCTGTGTGACAAATTGCAGACACGGAATGATAATGGTCGCGCCACTGAATCACTATACTTTTCCGTTGACTTTAACAATACGGGAGTTCCGCGAGAACCGCATTAAGAATGACCATTGTGAATCATTGCCAATTAATTAAGCTTGTAAATTGGTAACTATAGTTTATTCGAATAACCCTTTTTAATCAATGAAAGCTATAGTAACTTAAAAATAAACCATTCTATACGTCCCAGATATATACTAGATTTACGACATCGGATAAAATTGAAACAAACCAATTGGAAATATTATTTAAACAAATTCAAATTAACTGCCAGCGAGTAAGTTTGCTGACCCAATTGACGCGCTAAAAATTATATCCCGAAAATTCAAATCAAATAAAATATTCAAGCGGAGGAATACGCCGAAGTGTTTTCAAGATTTGAGCTCGCAGAATAGGTAGAACTAGAAGCACGCAGAGCGACATTGATGCATGTCGACAATCATTCTACGTCATTACGAGCAGTGGTCTCATCATCACTGAACGAACTGCCAACACACTATCCTTCTCTCTCGACATGCTTTATGCGATTATATGGATACCCACATGCGTACATGTTATATATACATGTCACTATAAATACCATCACTTTGAAGCTTGAAGCTTTGATTTGCTAGATTAGAGAAAATCTCCCGCACTTGCAGCGTCCAAACGATAGTCACCCTTAAGACTCGATCTAATATTTCAGTAAGTCAAATGAACTTAATATGTTTCCAATGCCAATGGAACCTTTCAATATTGCCTACTATCTGGAACCATATTTTTATCCATCGATCATGACTAAATGATTTGTACAAAAATATAACAAAGTCACGAACAGCGGTAAATCCAAGGTTTATGCGATGATATATTAGCTTTGATGGCATAGCTTACTTATCGTACAACAGATTTTTTTCTCACTCGGTCAATAACTATACCTCTCTCCTTTATTTTTCACAACGAAAACCAACACCTGAACGAGTCCAAAACACACAAACGTCTAGCCGGGCGATTAATTAAATGACCAGTGTAATTTATTTAAGCAAGCGATTATCGTTTGATCGGTAAAGCTCATAATTCGCGAGCCGTGACTTCATAAAACTTTTCCGGTCGAATGGACACGGGGCCGTGGCGACGATATATTTCTGCTTTTCATCAACTTGTCGGACAATAATTAATGTCGTCGGACAAAAGTGCGAGCAACGCAGCGCGCTGTTGGCGGGGGGGTACCAGGTGCCCTTGATAGCGCGCGAAGGTTGTTCTGCAGTTGTCTCTGTGCGATTAGTCGGCATCATGTTGGGAAGCGCCTTAATTGGCGGTAGCGTATTCGCGGGAGGGTTCCAGTCGTCTCTCATAACCGTTCATTTTAATTAGCACGGCCACTACTGGCCGTACGAACCCGGTGCCAGCCGCGAACGCACCCTCGGGAGCCGCGGGATGTCCGACAGAAGAGACGACATCAACCGGGTTGACGTTGCTGCGTGCACTTCTGTCACGTAAATCGTGCATTATAAATGACTCCGATATTGGTGAGGGACTCCCGCGGCGAAAGCGCGCCAGTAACAAGATGGCGTCGCACGTTTCGGACCCTTAAGGACCCCCCGCTCAACTGGTCAACGTGATATCTGATCCCCGAGGAATGCTTCTGGATTTCATGAGAAGAACAATATTACGCTGCCGCGACTTATTACATTTGTCATCTGCGAAATTACGCAAAATTAAATGCCATCGTGAGCTTTTTACACGCAAATTAACAACCTAACGATTATCGACGCTCGGCAATTAACGGACAGTCACCAAATTAAGTTCGTCAAATGTCTCATGTAATTAGCCGAGCGTCTTTTGATTTGACTCAGCGACAAAGAACAAATGAGTCGAAGGCAATTAACATTAGACCTCGAAATTCAATCGGCGCTAATTATACGAATGATGTCTGACGGTCGTATATCATCGAACAGAGATGCTTCGGAGTTTTCCTTGCCGATGATTCCAACAAAAATCATCGGATCGAATGTAACGCAATTACGCGAAATCATCCTAAATCAAACAGCCTCGCTGGCTCGTACTTGTAATTCACATTAATCACAATACGCATTCGACTTTTCGTGCACGAATGTTTTAACAAATCGCCAGGTTCGCGATGCACAATGCGCAACCTCGCGATGAAAAGCAATGCGGTATTAAAACCCAAACGTAATTTCTCGTAAGTAAACTCCGCGAAATTACGTGGGTGAAGGTTTGAGGGGTACGTCTCGGCCAAAACAAGTCCTTGTTCCAGTCGAGATAATATCGCACGCAGAGATTTCAGGACACTAACCCATAATTATGCAATTCAGAGTGCTGACCATGGACTGTGATTAGCCACAGCACTTTAATCTACGGATATAACTCGAGTAAGTACCATCCTGTACGCCACCGCGGCAGCCTAATCCGATTAGTTGGCAGCTTGTGAAAGGTTTTTAATTGATAGAATAAAAACGTCAATCAGATGTCTTGGCCAAAGTACAGCTCACGAACTTTCCTCGATTTCACGAAATTCCAACTACACCAAAAATATTCGCAATAACTTAATACAAAATACATTTTTGTGCATTTGTCAAATGCTATTTTTTGCTGCTCGATTTTTAGTTCTGTCATTCTTTATTAATTTGTCTCAGTCTATGTTATTAATTTGGGATGATTGTGAATGAATTGATGATTTGACTACACGAAAGAAAGCGACAGTCCGAATTAAACAGCAATCAACGACGTCTTCTCTGACAAGACGATATATACCATCGAACCCTCTTATTCGTCTCTTCGTAACGACCATGATACATGTTTACAGACCCACCTTCCCGTAGGATATAAGAGTTCCTTCCATGCATGGTACAGTGGGTGCCAAGCGGGGGACAATTAAACCTTTTTAATCGTTGCGAATAATTGCTCTGAATTAGATGGCGCGCTGTTTGGTACTCCTTGATCATCCTGACCGCCCCCGGGCAAGACTTCCAATGCTCCGAATAGTGGCCTACAACAGCTATGGTTAAAAACCATTTTCAAACGTGGAAATTAGGAACTGAATCAAACGCCATCTCCTGCAAAGATATCTAGTTATTATAATAAACAACGGCATGTCAATAAACACTGACAATTGATGATAAAAGCAACTTTTTCCTCTCAAATAAAAAATCACAAAAACTTCGTTTTATTTCTTATTTGGTACATTAATTTTAAATCATTTATACTATGAGTTTATTAATATTTTAAAATACATATATTTTTATAATGGTATGTTAAACCCGAATACAACAAGTATCAATATTATTCAATCAAATATAAAGATTATAATACATTTCTTCGATGAAAATAGTAAAATATTATTTAGAGAGTTATTATATAGGTTGTTTTTATATTCATGTTTGGGACACAAAAAGTATTTGCATTTAATTATTATTTATATCAAAGCTGAAAAATAATATTGATTATTTAAATTAAAAAAGTTAACCGAAATGAAGATATTTTGTAATGATACATTTCTAAGTGCTATTTTCTAAGTGGGTTTTAATTTAAGAAAAAATGTCTTTCTCTCAATACCTGATGTATAAAAACTGAAAAAATGTATTATTATATCTTCACACTAATTAATCACAATAAATGATATAAAATAATTAATGTTTGATATAATTTATGTAAATATTCATTTTGTGTAATGTTTTGCATATAAATGAGTGCTTTTTCGAATCACTTTATTGGTGAAACTTGTATGTCAATCATAATTTAAATTACAGCATTAAAATGATTATATAAAAAACTGAAATTAAACTTCTTATTTTATTTTGCCAATTATATTGTAAAGTCGATTTTTTTCTTGTAGCAATAAATAATAGTTTAGTCGCTTAGTAGTATTTTAATTATATAACAATAAATAATAAAATAGCAATAACAGCAGTATAAAAATTTTTAAAAAACACGAACACGCCCTAACCTTTTTATTAAATTTTACGCAAAGCAGCATCCGTAATTTCGATCAAATTGTATGCAGATTTAATGTAAATGATTTAAGCACCAATATATTAACCGGTTTTAATATGTATATTACATGAAATTTGTTTATGAAAAAAGTTAATTGGTAAATAATGTTAAACATAATATAGGAACTGGCAAAATATAAAAATACGCTCAGAACATATGTTAGTAAGTCACGGATATATC
>JABFQD010003358.1:0-13400 GCA_022817045.1 Psix sp. ZL-2020 | reverse complement strand
AATAAATAGATATTACTAAAAAAGTTCATGGCTAAATTGAAAATAAATTATATATGACGATTTTGTATCAAATTTAAAATTGATACTAAAAATTTGATTACATTTTTAAACGATAAACTTTTTGAAAAATGTTATTTAATATTAATTCTCACGGATTTTTTCTTAATCAGTTTTAGGTTCGAGTTAAATGTTGTTTCATTTATAACTATGATGTAAATGAATGTTTTTAAGTTTTTAAATAAATACCATTAATAGAAGATATTTGTAATCGATATATAAACATATTTTCAAAACGATATTATAATGTGTAGGCTTCGGGTAATAGGCTTATAATAAGATTTGTACAAAGGAAATATCAGAAAATTTAGTCTCGCTTCGAAGCAATTACCTCTATATATGTTAACAAGATATAAAGCAAAAGAAATTGGGTTTGCGTAGGTTCTTTACGATTATGTTGATTTCTAATTTCGTAATAACCTGCAAGGCCTGATTAAGATGCAAATGTCGTATCTTGGTAGCTTATCGATTAATCGCACTGTTCGATTACGTGGTAATTTAACTGTACTACGTGAAAATTCGCTGCGACTCTTGATCTGCTTCAACGGTATTACCGCTTTAAAGATTAAACCAACCAAACTGCCTTTCTTCGCCGTATTGCCACAATGCAGCTTTGCAATTTGTTAGCAGATTAAAGATCCATTTCGGTTTGCTACTCACAAAAAGGCTATGCATTTCTTCACGAAAGACTTATCGGTGAAATTTGTCCGACCGCGCTCTATCTCTCTCCTAATTTTTATTATAATCCGTTATCTCTCTTTTTATTTCAAACTCAAGGAGTACATAAATAATCTACAGACGGGTGCGGAAACTTTTTTGCCGGGGTAAAATAAAAATCTCACGCGCGAGAGGAGCGAGCGCAAAAAATTTAGCGTAGCGTAAAATTTGAGTACGAAAGTTAGTCTGAATTTCAGACAAATAAAGCAATCATGGCGCGGAAACGGTAAACGCCTTCTTGGTTTCGCCGTCTTTTGTTCGTACCCACGTAAACAAGAATCTAAATGTGTCAGGCTTTACATTAAAACATTTGGAGCGAGATGCTTGACAGAGATTTTGTCTAAATCATTCGTCTCGGATTTTCGCGTGTCGTATAGTTACCGTGAAGTGGGCGATTAAGCTAGTGATAAGCCGAAATGAAAGCTCGCGTTGAGTGCGTAAATCAGCGCGGCAAACTTTACGCGGTGCTGCGAATACTCATACCTACAACTGTTTGCGTACTTTTCTATACGGCTTACCAATTCACGCTGACCTAAAATAATAATTCAGTTTTTTTTATTTTAATATTTCTTTCACTTTCATAACGCCAATATAAATTATAGAATTACTTTATTTGACAAAGGAATTTAAATTAAATTGGTATATGAAATTTAATTATTTGTTCGATTTTACGTATATGCATTATTCAGCTAAATTTGCGAGTGTAAACACAATATAAAAATGGAACTTAACGTACACACAAAAATATTCAAGGGACACAATTATATGCATAGCTAACAGACTAAAAATATGGTCCAATTGGCACAGTTAAACAGTTTAGTTTTTACACACAAACGTTTGACCATGACAGACAGAATCCTATTTAAACAAATAAAATGTTAGATTCACACTAGATATATACTACTATTAGTAAACATGTTTAGATTCAAAACAGACCCTTTTTTCAGTGTAGATTCAAGCATCGAAATTCGATTAAAAATTCTATCTTTGCATGTCAAACAGAATTGAAGTAAAGTATCATCTACTCATATATTCATATCTATTAATTAATAGAGGGGTGATTTTATGATGGAAAATTATGTAATTTTTAATACGGCTAACTGACCAGAACTAGTCTCGTTTGCAAGCTTTTTGCGGATAATAGTATAAATTAGCCGTAATTAGCATATTCATTTCACAGAAAGTTATAACGGCACAAATTGATGCATATTCATTAAAGGGGAAAAAGGTCTGTGTAATTTTGTGCCGAGGCATGTTACACCGATTTTCAAATAATACCTATGATTAGTTCATACTTCCGTGACAAAGTCATTATGTTCATTCTATATCGCAATTTGCATATAGAATACGAAGAGTTCGATTTTTGCACCACTTTTAATTTGCTCGATTTTAATGCTTAAATAAATGTCTTAGATACATTTGTAACGAAGATACGTTCAACATATATCTCTCGTTCGTTGCAGTGCGGTTAACCGGGCGCAATCTCTGGACTCGCTTCTAATTTATTGCACTGTTCATAATATTTGCGAAACGATCTACTGATGCTATCAAAATTGACCGCTTTCAATTGTAACCTTTATTTTTCACCCGTTTCCTTTTTTCGGTTTCAGGAAATTAATCGTTCTCCACTATATGTTTTTACAGTTTATGACTTTTAAGACATATGTAGCTTCAATAAACGACGACAATGGTTTTGCAATTTATATGACTTCTATAACGTAACGCTACCGAGTTTAATCAAGAAACAAAAAATAATTAACCTACTTTTTGACACGTCGATTCATTGCGATTGCATTAACATAGTATTTGGGGCAGTGATGTAATTAAAAACGCCCGAAATTATTTACTTTATTTGCGGTGAGTTTGTTTTTATTGCTTTTTGAAATACTTTACATTTTTGAAAACATCGCTTTTACGGAAACGGTAAAGAGAGATTATTTTTCATTCAATGAATACTCTCTGACAAGGTTTCAGTAGCTAACTTGTAGGTATAGTAAACTAAGTTTTTGTGGAATTCATATATTAAACTATAAGAGATACGAGTTATATCTTCGTAGTTGTAGGTACATACGTTTTTTAGTAAGGCGTTTCTTTAAATGTTGTATAAATATGTATAAAAAGTTGCATTAATAGAAGTTGTTTGGATAATTGTGTTTTATTGTACAGTTTATTCACGTACAAATTTACATCTTTATTCAAATTTGATAATTTCAGCAATATTAAGAAAATGCTCTTTTTGACAGATTTTCACTTTCACTACAAAATGTATTCTTTTATAATAAATATTCGGTGTAAACTAAGTTCATTATATTGTTTTTATCTCATTAACATTAAACAATGGCAATTTATGTAAATTTGTACTAATTACTATTATTTTATATATATATATACGCGCCAAAAGTTTTCTCTCTATGAGAGTACTATTGGAAAATCTACAAATATTCGTGAAACACTTTTTGGAAATTTTTCAATTTTTGAGTGGGAATTCAATTTGATCAAATGTTTCAAATTTTATATTCCATTACAAGCCGACAACACGAAATATTTTCAAAAAAACTTTCATACTCACGTTACGTGTAAAATCGGATTGCACTCGATTATTTAATTGTTATGTACAACTAACTGACGTTATGAAGTTTATTACCATCATCTTTGATGTTACAAAAATCAATCAGAGAAGAATGAATCACATAACACCGTTTGCACTTTTCGCTCTGTCTAAATAGCAATAAAAAGAAAGTAAGTGAAGATTTGTTTTGCCGCTGAAGCCAGAGTCGGACTGTTTAAAATCTTGAACCCTAAATCTTGTTCATTCGAGAATCGTGTTTGCTATCTGTTTGGCCAGGTCCCACGCAACTGGAGCTGAACTTAGATATATAAAGAGACTCGGTTCAGTGTTAGAATGGAATAAGTTGTATGATGCTACTCTATTTTGTAATGAGCAAGTCTCAAATTTTTTCGAGAAACTAACCACACTCTGTTTTTACTCATTACCGGCCAAGCAGTTTTTCTGAAAAACGGATTTTCAGTTGATTAATTCGAAAACGAGCGTTTCAAGTAGAAAATCAATGATAAAAATTGGGTTAAGAGAGTGCCAAAAGAAATATATATTCTGTAGTTAGTTTGACGTTATTGTAGCTGGTGAAATTTTATTATTATCATCCAGAATATATAGATAATTGTCTTATTGTTTAAATTAGTTTAACGAATCGCAACAAAATGGAAACTTGAACAATAAATAGACTTTCAGTTATGGTATTTATTTTGCGTAGTTTCATTTAACCTTTTTGTTCAAAACTTTACTTAAAATAAACAATAAATTATATAATATTTTCTTTATTTTGTAATAACGTCTAAAGAATTCATGTTCTTAATGACTCAATTAATTTTGTATTATTAATTTTATTCTGGATGATTTTCTTAATTTTTTGTGTGTATTTGATGAATATAGAGCTGTTTAATTCATTCAAACCAAAAAATTCTTATCTGTTATATTGCCTTATAGTAAATAGGTATCAGTGTTTTAGATTAAATTTATTAGTTTATCATAAGGGACGTGGCTTGGTTGTATTATCTGCAGTCTCATAAAGTGTATAATTTATAAATTTCTAAATGTGATTGGTGAATTTGGACTTGATTGGGATGATCATGTTAAATAAAAATAAAATAAATTTAGTTTTAATTAAATTTGTAGGTTTAATAAATAGCAGTATTTTTTTAATACTCATAATATAAGTATAAAGTAACTAAACTAGAAAGTTGATGTTAGTAACTTTGTTCGTAGTTTTAATTTTGGTTGACTGATGAGAAGAATTATTTTCAGAGGTTATGAAAATTCGCTTTTTACATTAAGCTCGTATCATAATATTAGACAATGTCGAGCTGTCGTGAGAATTATTTTCTTATGTTTGAAAAGAATAATGAAATGATTAAATTAGCAATTAGATTAAATACTCCCTCTGCTGACTGATATTGTTATTACATTTATTTGGTCGTGCCAAAAAAGTTTAAATCTCAATTGGCTTTGAAATATTGCGAGCCTCCGGAATCATCACTTTTCATCAATACAATATGAAAAAATTGAACTACCAATTGCTTTCGCATTGAATACTCAACAGAATGAATTGAAAAAGTTCATACAATAAATTTGAAATTTTAATAAAAAATAATCTGCATTTTTTGTGGAATTTAAAAAAAATCTCAAAATGAAAATCTATTTCATTTTTTCGGCCCATCTAACTAATCAAAATGTTTCATTACTCTTTGCTTTGTCTAAATAATCAATATTTACTTTTCCACAAATACAACCAATTGCTTTATCAACAGAGGGATTTCCATTGGCTAAACAAATTCAATTCTTTCAATAAAAATAAAATATATCGTGGCAAAGAAGGAAAAGAGGCCAATGGCTTTAATTATTCTAAGATAACTAAGTCGCAGTGAAATGTAACGACCAATAGTCGTCCATAGCGATAAAAGTATCATTTATTGCTCGAGTTGGCGGCATTTAATTTGGTTGGCCGAAGGTCGGGAAAATGTGTTCTTGGGACGGATGACGAAACAAACGCAGAATAAAAGCTAAATAGAGTTACATGCTGTGAATCGAACAAGACGGGACAAATGCGATCGAGCCACTTCTCGTCTTCGCACGGCTCGATGGCACGTGATTGTAAACGCTGGCGTCGGGCCAAAACTAATTCCCCGACACATTTTCCTTTCCGGTCTTAACGTCCAGGCCAGCTCGTCGACTACGATACGCGAAAATATTTTTTTTAACTTTCTTTCACGGCATTGATTAATTTCGCGTTGTATGCGGGTGCCGGTGTGTAAATACGTAAATTCGGCGCGTAAAAAACATACGCTCTGATGGCTTCCTGTCTTTATTCTGAGATTTAATGCAACGTTTTTGTGTTTGTTCGCTTTTTGATAAACTAGAATATAACTGTTATTTGTGAAAAAATCAAAATGAGCTTTTAAACTTTAGCGTTATTGAGATTGTTGATATGAAATTTAACAAATGCCATGTTGATTGATAAACTGTTTTACAGAACAGCTGTCATAATTGAATATTTTATGTGCAATGGTTATGAATGGAAAGTTATAAAACAAAATAGATATAAAAATGATACAACTTATATTTCTCTAGGAAAAGTCATGATGTAAATATAATACGAATTATTTTTTTTTTTTTCAATTTTGTCTAAAATTCACTCAAGAGCAAAAAGAATTTTCCGGGATATTCAACATTTAGTCAACCAATAATTCAGAAATGTCAGTGTACTGCGATTTTATAAAACATTTTTACTTCATATTTTTTGTAACTTTTATTTGCTGGAAAAGCAACGAAATGGTTTTGATTATTTAAGGCGGTCAGATATGGATTGTGAAAAGTTCGACTTCGATTATAAATTTATGGGCGGATAGTATCGCTTTTGACACGGTATCATTATTCTTCATGAAAATCTCGGAAAACATGTGTACAATTAGAAGTGACGGCTCTACCGGACTGAAAATTAATGAGATGATAAGATTAATATACCTCGGTAGAGTCGATTATGCAAATCCGCAGGAAATTTAAACATGTAATTCCGTATAATCGATAGCGTGATTTGCGTTTGTCATATTTAGTCAAAGTCAGTGTACATAAAATTCTCTACCTTTTTTCGTCCTGAATCGGGTGAAAAATGGCATTGCTCGTTGATAAGTCGGTAAACGTGTATTATCGACACGAGGATACATAAATCTCAGTGAATATTGAAATTAATTACTTTTTCAAGTTTTTCTTTATTACACATGAGGAAATTGGATTTTCAGCTTGTCGATAAGACGCTTGTTTTAAGTAGACTTATGCGTCGTATATAGTTGGAAAATGACCCTTAAAGAACGCTCGGAAAAAGCGATACAAATGAATTAACTGGGGTATATAATGAACAGGATCGTGATTGGGCTCAATCATGTTCGTTTAAGGCGATTGAATTTCACAGTTGTCCAAGTTTAACGGAACGATTGAATCAATGTATCTGATCCGTGGAAATCAAAGTTCGCCTAAAGAATCAACAGGAAAATCAATTAAAACTTGATCCTGTAGAGTGATTTGCGCAAACTTCCCAGGCGTAGGAAAAAATATTGTACTGAATTGCCTCGGGAAGTTGCCGGGGTTATCAGTAATTTCACACAGGCATGTTTGTTCGTATTCGACACACGTTTGTTACTTTTCCAAAGATCAAAAAACTTTTCCACACTTTGGATTATTGTCGGAACTGTTTTCCTATTATTTACTATGCCGCATTCTAAAATAATCTCGATTAAGGAATTTCGTTCCACCGCTTTCAATTTGTACTCATCTTTTGACGCTCACCTGTTTCGTAATTAAAATACATATAGATTCTCAATGGTAATGAAAAAAAGTAATTGCGACGTCGAAATGTGATGCATTTGAAAAGTTGCTGTTTCAAAGAAATGTCAAATTAAAGAAATGAACAAAACAGAAAAACAAAAAAAACATTTATCCACTGTACTTTTAAATATTTTATAATGTTCACAGTGTACTGTTTTCAACACATTGTTTGCATCATCAAGAGTATTGTTTAAATCTGTATTTGAATAGAATTTCCACTGCAAATATTTTTTAGGGAATGTCATTTAAAAGTTTTACATTGAAAACATGAATTTCCGTTTGAAAATGTGATTGATGAAATTGTTGAAAGATGTCTAGAATGATTTCGCGATATTTTATTTTTTTATTACAACAAAACGGCTATTTTAAATGCTGCTCTCAAGGTATGGTGATGTGACGTGAATTTATATGCTTCTCTAGATGCAAACGTGAGTGCACTAAGTTGCATGCAATGGCATTTGGAAAAGAGTTGGACAATGTGAATATTGTCATATAAGCGAAATTTTGGAATTCGCGAGTAAGCAGCAACCACTTAAAAGCTATTTCGCGGATTTTGAATCTTATTCTTCGAATTTTGACGTTATTTAATACGAATAACAAATATAGCTGGAGATAATAAAAACAAAACGTTTAAACTGTTATTCACGATTTGTTGGAATAAAAGTTATAATGTAGTGACTGCGTCGAGGCGGCGCTGAAAACTGCATTGTGATAATAGCTCCGGAATATTCAAAATATTCGAACATACGAATACAGCGACACATACACATACATCAGCATTTAATAACATTCGAGAAATGACACAGGCATGTGACGATGAGAAATTCTATCTTTGCTGATTCACGACAAACTGGCTCCGAAGATTTGGTACGTGACACATTGTTGAAACATTTGATAACTTAGCATTGAGCGAAAATTGAAATAAACGTCAGTTTGCGCGACATTAACATATTTCTCGAAAACAAGTAGCGCCATCTTTTATTGATCCCCGTAGTGTTAGCGAACTCTATTATGATAGGATTATTTCGAAAGTAAATGTTTGAGATTTTGTTAGCTTAATCGACGTGTAAATATCCCATTGAAATTATATATTTCTGCGCAGTGAAATTGCGTTAAAAGCACACTTGGCGAACGATCTTTGTTAAGGGGAAAAAATGGGTGAAAAAGATTCTTGTTTCTTATCAAGGACAGGATTTGAATTTGGTCGTGTTTGAGGAAAGAAAAGAAGGCAAAAAGTGTCGACTCGTAACTTGTTATCGAGTGGTTCGGAAAAAAGTGCAGCCGGGAGAAAATCTTGGCACTAAAAAGGGGCGGATATTAATGCAACGAGGCCATTTTCTTGACCCAAGTACTTTTGATAGTTGGTGCAGCGCTAAAGTGTCGCTATCTTGGCGTCATAAAGGTTATAACCGATGCTTAGAAACGCACGGAAGATCAGCCAGGTGCGATTTGCAATGTAAATTCAATGATCACGCGCTATTTGGTCCACCGGCGAGAGCACTTAGCGTTCAAATTTACCTGTTCAAATTATCATGGCAAACCCGTATATAATTCGCCATAAATTAGCGCGCATTGTCCTTCGATCGTGGCGTGAATTTTTAATTACCACGAGGAAGAACGAGGACGTGCCTTAAATATTTGTTAGTAATTGCAGTTGCTTTCATTGCTGCCACGACGCCTGTTTCATGTACATTAATAAAATAACGCGCTACGTAATGCCGGAATCACTGCGATGTTTCTTCGCATAATCATTTTAACCGGATTCTTCGACGAAGCGCTATTATTTGGCCGAAATAATTGAACGTTCGCGCACGCGATCAAACGCCGCGCCATGTTAATTAAGCCGCGGCGCGTTCTTTTTGCTGCGTTTCGCAAACTCAGCCACAAGTAGGCTAATTTCACGTCGCAAGGACTTATTAAAAGTCGCGTCAAAAGATAGAGGCAAACTACACCTTAGGGTGCGCATTTATGCCCTGCGCGACTATAAATCCACACGTATGTATGCATCTGCTAACGAAGTGGCACACTCGTCCGAACGAAGCGATGCCTTTTCAAAACTCCCGACCCACCGACTTTGCGCACCAGGCTTTGACACGCGTTTGGTTTCCGAATATATATATATATTTTTTTCGAGAGGCCAAGTATGCGCGGCGAAATCATGAAATTATACCACTTTCACAAATGAAACACTCTGAGAAATTATGTACAATACACTCGTTTTCCTGAATGCACTACTTCAACAAATTTATATGTTCTCCAGTAATACTTTTATATGGATACTTGCTTTTTATTTCTACGGATTATAAATTCATTCAGATAATGTTTCAGCTAATTAAGGGGTGTACAAAATTTGTTACTCAGCATTACAAGCTGCCATAATAACATTTTTTGTTATTATGTCACGCTGATGTTTCACTGTAATTATATAATTGGTTATTTTCAATTTGCTTTTCATGTCAAAGAATCGACTTTTGCGTTAGATACATACATCGTGGTGATATTTTATATACAATTGACAATATTGCAACTTAATTATTTCGCTGTTGTGTTATTTATTGTTTTACTTTAGAGCGAGTTATAATAAAAAGCGCGCGAACAATATTAAAGGGATTAAAGTGTAAAAGAGCGTGAAATCGAGTTTGAAATGAAACGTTACTCGCAACGATATTTTTATTAATCAACGCGTTTAATCGAATCGAAGTAGCGTACACGTAAACCACAAATGGTCGCGACAACCGCAGTCAAGTGGCAAAGCTTGCATACGAATTGAAAATTAGATTAATTCATTAGATTAGCCGTAATTGAACATTACATCAAAGAATGATATGAATCAGTCAATAATACAGTAGTGGATGAGACAATATCCACCTCGAAATATCGACACAGATATCGCATAAATTAGCAGCAAGTTATTTTAGTATACTCGAGTGGCTATTAATGGTTTGAAGATGAAGTTCAACTATTAGGTTATTTCAGGTAGTCGAACTGATTAGGTTACTTCAATGCGATCATAAAGGCTTTTAGTAATTGCCCAATTTATTCACTCGGGCCATTACTTTTCATAAGGTCATACTAAAACTAACTTGAATTAACCTTAAATTATTCGGATCCAGGTTATCATAAAAATGGTCTTCTTGGCACGAAGTGCATTAGCCGGAGTTATCAGCGAATTTGGATAACAAAGCCGAAATTCTGTAATCGTCGAACGACGTCGATGAAAATGGAAAACAGTGCAAATGTATGCGGACGTAAATCGCTTATAATTGGGGACTAGCTGCAAGGAAGCCCGCAAGACTTAGGATGCGGAGTTATAATGAGATTATTAAAGGGTAACGCGTGTCGTTTACAAGCGTTACATGCGTCGTCACGCGAAGCACGTTCGGCAAATATATATACGAGCAGTTGTAAAAGCAGTGGCTGCCAGAGGTGTATTCCCGAATGCGTTTGTTGGTCAACTGCAGCAGAACTTCGCATAATAGGATAACCTCGTTGACAGTAGGTAATCGTGTATAATGGCCTGCGGGTTATGCCATGGGCACTCGCTCGCTCTATTATCCGACTGTGAGCCAACGAGAGACTTCCACCGATCGCCCGTTCGCGCTTCTCTAATACCGTTAATTAGCCATCCTCGCTCGGTTGCCTTCGGTTTGGTGTATTCACCTTGTCGCGTCTAACAACCCTAATTATCTACGCACGCTGTCTCTCATAAGGATCACAATCCATTCGCCGCCAAATCGCTGTACTATTACTCACCTTATTTTGCTCATTGCCCTCCATCTTTCATTTATGCTTAGACTGAAAACTAAATCGAGTGGAAACTAGCAACACAACGGGTAACTTGATGTATCGGTTTTTTAGCAAATGCTCGAATATTCAACAAGAAAAGTGTTACGTTTTTATTTTTCATTTTCTTAAGCTCGACGAAATTTGATGCTTTTATGTAAATATATATATATATATATATATATAATTTGTGTAATTTCTTAGCCGATGAAATTGTTGGTTACAGTTAAACAACTGAATAGAAATGCTATTTAGAAAATTAGGTTGACGGTTTTGGGAGAAAAACTATGTATAATTTGATGTTTAATTTGTATGAAATATTTGTACTGTGTAAATATTGTATATATTTATGCTAGGTTTCAAGTAATTATGTAAACATTTGTTAACGATGAATTAAGTGTTAGTTAATTATGTGTTCTGTAATTATGCATTTGAAAAAGTTGCAGCAATTTCAGTGCAAATTTCAAGAATATTTATTTGAAGTCAAATAAAAAAAATCTGATTTCACACTGGATAACTTGGGAGTAATTTGAAAGAATTTCTTATTCCAATAGTGCGGGTGTTTATGGTGTTTTTGTAGATGAATTGATATGTGCAAATATTTATTACATTTTTCGCTTCAAACGTGAGAGTTAATTAGAAACTTTTTGTCCAAAAATTGTCATTGAGTTTGACTATTTTTGTATCTCTCGCACAATGTAATTCCCAATTGGGCGCAAAATTATGACTCTACTTGCGCAATCCCGGTTGAAAGAATCGAATGTACGACGATAGTATATATCCGGATCCTGCGTCGTAAACTTTCAACGATCTGAAGGCATGATAAAGCACGTTTGCATAATCGGTCGATAGCTGCACAAGCTCAGTTATACCTTTATATCATAGTGGTTTAATCCTCTCGTTTTATCAAATGCAAAATCGGATCAAAATCATGACATATATAAGTACCATATAAATGCGATAAACGAGTCCAATGCCTTTATTCAATTATTAATTATGTATTTCTGGTGATGATAAAACTCAACCAACTATCGAACAATGCTTCTCGACATTTTCTCGATTTTTCATAGCTTGTTTAATTAGTTGTCGGACAAAAAATTCAATTAAAACTTTTCAACAATTTTCGTTTTATTCCCAAAAGTAATAGAAAGCAATTATGTAAAAATACATATCAAATAATGCGCTTATTTAAAAAGTTTTTCTTATTACAGATTTATCTAAATTTTGTGAATAAGAATTTAGTACGACCCATTTCAAAGATTATTACCGAGATGAACATTAAATTGAGGAACAAATTTTGGTGCATAGTATCATATTACTTGCCTTATACTTTTATAATGACTCGACACCAGCATGCAAATAGCCTTTAGTATGATATTAAAACTGATTAACATTTCAGACAGCAAATATTAAAACTAATTAGAATGACATCTTACGGCGGAAAAAAACTGCTAAAATATGTCATCAAAAAAATTAATTTTTATCACGTTAATGTTGTACGCGAGTTTAATTAAATAATGATTAGAAGTACCTGCTGACTTTGCTTTCGAATACTATACCAGTCATACGTATTTATCAAAAGTTGTTCATTAATTTTCGCAGCTTGTTAGTTAGGTGTGGAATTATTCACGCGTAAAGACGTTCAAGTAAAAGCTCGCTCAACGGAACGGCTAGTCATATTATTGCATGTTACCTTATTTTGCCGCTGTGGAAAAACAAGCTCATTGCACTTTGTTACGTTTTCAAAAAATTTCAATTGAAATTCAGTATTCGAGAAACTTCGTAATTAAACGTTAGTATATTATAATACAACTTTCTTATTTATCATGTAAATTGTATAAATTGTTATTACACTTAAGTTGAAATTAAACTCTTAAGCATTTCATGTTTGTTTATTGCATTCTCACGACGATACTGCGATGAAAACGAAGTAAATATAAAACTACAATTTTATCACGTTGCACTTCACAATTATCAATATTTGAACGTCATAATCAGTGGCAAGGCAATTATAATTCCGTAGAAAATAATACTTACTCTTCGCACCAGCGTATTTTCTATTATTAACCAAACTAACGCGGTGGCCTTTTTTGCACATAGGTCGCGTTAATTAATGTACGCACCGCGTATAGCTTATTTTCCAATAATAATTAATTACAAATCATTCATTTAGTTTTATTCTCTTATGTTTTTCATAACTATATTTAACAGTAGAAAGTTTCAAAAATTGCATGATACGAGTAATAAGCACAGGAAAAATATTTCGATGTAACTTGTTTTCACGCATGCAAAGTGGTTTTGATAAATTCCATCAGTAACCAAATTGAAACGAACCACCGAATTTACTAAAGCGCGCGGAAAGGAAGATTCAAAGACAAGGATAAATTTAAATGTGATTAACTCGCAAAAATACCGTTTGTTATAACGAGAGAATGTGTAATCTAAA
>JABFQD010003357.1:0-13402 GCA_022817045.1 Psix sp. ZL-2020 | reverse complement strand
CACACACACACACACACACACACACACACACACACACACACACACACACACACGCGCGCGCGCGAAATTATTATATTTATAAACAAATTTAATTAATTTAGTTCATTTTCATCTATAGTTTCAAAAAATTGAGTATGTTTGCGTGCTTCTGTAATTTTGATAAAAATTGAGGAATTTTTTAAAGCTTTAAATCTCTTCTTTCGAACAGATGTTTCGAAAATTCACTGTTTTCTTCATAAAAAATTACTGTTAAGACATTAAATTTTCCTGCTTTTAATCGGAGTTTTTAAGTTGATTGGTATTATAGTTTTAGGTTACTGTTTAAATAGTAATTTTTCATGATTAATTTTTCTCAGTGTAGCATGAAGGGAATACCTATAACATTTTGATGGTTTAACTACAGAATGTCCATAAAATATTTAATATGCGGTTATGGTATCGCAATGTCATGACAATATCAACTTTTTACTAACAAATTCCTTTTGTCTTCATCGGTTTTTGAGTATGTATAGTAAAGCAATGTGTAGTTATGACATGGCTTTAATAACATAGCTATACTATGATTATAAAAAGATAATGGCATGGTATTGACATGGCATTGCTATGGTACTAATAATATAAACTTATTATTGCTGTGGTATAACTATGGTTATGTCTATATTCAAGATTGATATACTCACAAATTTAACTGTTGTAATTATTGATTTTTTGTATTCATGCAATAAATTATTTCTTGTTTTAATAAAATTGAAACATCATCTGTTAATTTATTATCTGTCTGCGATAGATTGATAAGGTCGTTTTTAGAAAGTGATCATTGAATTTTAAAGCTTTTCTTAAATTAGACAAAACTGCTACTTAATTTAGTAGTTGATAATTCAGCCTTGAATTGTAAAAAATTTCGTAAAAATATAGCCATGAGGCCTTAGTTTTTACGTGTTAGATTATTAAAAACAACTACTAACTCATTTCTTTCCATCACTGAAATTTAAATTTGTAATTCCACAAAAATAAAATTTGTAAATAAAAATAAAAAAATGTTTCCTCTAATTTTTCTTTTAATTAATTGGTATAGAATTTTTTTCTCACATGCACGTGCATATAACGTGCAACTTTTTTTATTATGATTATCATTTTCGTTATTCATAATGTGAATAATTGATATTATTTTCATATTGAAGAATTAATAAATATAAATAGCAGCACGAAAAAGAAATACTTTAACAATGATGATTGTTATTATTAATATTTTTAAAAAATATGTAGATGACATACAAGATTTTGTTGCAGGTGTAACGTTTTGACTGCAGACACTTTTATTTATATCGTCGAGCTTATTACAAGCAAACTTCCTGAATTATACTACGTTATCAAATGTTGACATTAGATTTGATTTAGGTTTGCAGGATAAATGAACAATCTGTCATAATAAATGCGGTGACGTTTCACAAAGTATTTTGTACGTGTTATGTTCATGATGCATATAAGATGAAAATTAATTTTTTCATCAAAATCCTTATCAATTTTCCATTATTCTTCATTATTCAGAATTTAATTAGGATTTTTCTTATCAATATATGCAAATTTTAGAATAACAATTAAGGTATAAGTTTGATTGAAAAATAGATAATACATATCATTAAAATTGTTTTAATGATTCATTTCCATATATTTACCATAATATATGAAAATAACGGTATAATGATTGATAGGAAGTTGTATAAATATATTCATTGGTTTGGTAGAATAGAAATAAAATAATGACAACATTAATACTTTTACATTAATAAAAGTTTTTCTAAGTTATTGTATAATGTCTTTTGACGTACAATTTATTACTGCTTTGACTTTCTTATGATTTTTTATTATTATTTTATGCGTTATTTTTATAAAATATTTTACACCACATATACAACCTATTTTCACAGTTACTATACTTTACACGGCTTCACTCTAAACTATGTCATTCATTATAGCTAGAAGTAAATGAGATGGATGAAACATATCACCGGATTCAACGATCATTCGTGCTGTTAAAAAACAATTGTTATATTTTGCCGAATGTTATAGTTTTATTTATTATGTATGTGAAATTACATTTCCACAAGTTTTACAAAATTTTAGAAAAATTATAATATAACATAATACGCAATAATTTTTTCATGTAAGTATTAAGTTAATTTCTGGAAATATGAATTCGGAAAATTTTAGGCCAGAAAGTTTATTTGTTGTTCAATAATCTAGCAGATACTTAAAGCGGCGATGTTAGTGGAATTAATGCATTTAGATTGATTCAAGTGCTCGATGCTGATGGTAATCCGTTAACCATTGACAAAACCTCAAATGAAAAGAAGCAAAATTATTAGAGACACCATAATAGAAGTGAATATAACCATGTATAAAAATTAATAAAAAATAAAACTAAAATACATAATTTGAAATTTGTATTAAATGCTTAAAAATAGCAAACAGAATTAAACCATTCTTTATAAATTTATCTTATGAAAGGTGTTTAAAGGTGATAAATTAAAATCAAGTTTTCGCTGACGTCCACAGATCCGCAGTCGGATATAAATATCTCTAAGATTATGGTAAAATTCGAGTGAAACGAAAATATAAAATTTGGTAAAAATTGAATAAATTATTTTTCCCTGAACGGGAAAACCCTCAACTACTTTATTAGTATGAACGATTACAAATAATTACAATTTACAAAATATGCAGATTCGAGTTTGCGACAACGAATTGAACTCTCAAAAGTTTCACATGGATGTGTTCCTTTGCTTTTGTAAACTACAAAAATCTTGAACTAAAAGAAAGAAGAAAATTTCTCTTTCAGATCGTTGCAAACATATAAGAAATCTTGACGTGATCTTCAAAGCTAGTTTGTTTAGATCGTCGTCAACCGACGTCGTAACGTGTAATCATATTCTAGTGTAAACCTTGTTGGTGGCCTTGAAAAGAGTCGATTCTCGAATCAATGGTGCAAGACTGGAGGCCGCTGTTTTGTTTTGCTACCGAAAATTAAAGAAATTTAAATAGCTCTAATTTAATAATTATTCACTTGGGATTATATTCAATTAAAGACACATTAAAATAAAAGTAATCCCAAGAAATTGTTGTGATATAAAAATTGAATCTTATTAAAAATACAATAAAAAGGAAATTATAATTATAGAAACTACACAAATTTCAATAGAAAATTTTGAGATATGTTACTAATACTTGAAGCCAAATAAATAGAAACATAATGTCCATAACTGAACTCTAATCTAAGTTTTGATACGATTGAAAATACCGTTCATATAATTTTGTAATTTTGAAATACTCCTAAGGGTCATTTAACTTCAAACTACCAATCTCAATATGCAATTTTTTATTCGCTTATATCACTCATGCTTACACAAACTCGATATCTATTCAATTTAAATTATATTTCACAATCATCAAGAGACGTTTATTCAATTATATAATCAGGATCTTTATCGACTCGCTTGATAAGTCATAACGTAAAGAATTCCCAACCAGTAGAAGTTGCGGCCTGAAAAAGATAGCCAAATTAATTAACAAAACTCATCTACACTTGTCCTCTCGAATGGCGGCTTTCCGACACACGTGGTTGAAACTCAGTTGATGGTTCTTATCTCATATTGTTTCTTTCTTTAGGTTGCATAGTTCCAGAGAACAAGCACAATTGCATCCACGGGGTCCCAAACTGCGACGTGCGGCATTTTACTTTTAACAAGTGGACAAAAAGAATAACGAAATAGTCTCATTTTCGTGTCTTTGTCTTTTTGTTACACTGAGAGAAATTATAGACGAAAATCTAGATTTTAAAGTCGAAATTGTACTATTTTTCATACCACTGCGAACTTTTTGTAGTAGATGACAAAAACTAACTTTTAAATCACAAATTTTTACTACGAAACATAATAAAATTTAGTAAAACAAATTAAATTTTATTTTTTTTAATAGCAAAAATTTGCGATTTAAAAGTTAGTTTTTGTCATCTACTACAAAAAGTCCGCAGTGGTATAACAAATAGTAAAATTTTGTCTAGAATTTTTTCTCAGTGTACCTCTCCGCTAGACAACATTCGAAGCGGAGCTGTAATTTTCAACGCTTAATCAATCGATTCGATTTCGAGTTCACCAATCAGACTCTTTGTAGTGTGGCCGTCTCCATTTTAAATGTCGAGTGCCAGCTGTAGTGTTTATCGCTGTGAGCTGGTTCGTTTTAACTCCGCAAATTCGGTCCATCAGTCCCGTGGCTCGTCCGGTCGACCGGGAATCTTTTCCAGTTGACGCATCCCACGGTGCAAAGTGCAGAGCACCAGCACAGTACTATACTACTATACTATTCACGTATTAACATAATCGTAATTATATGATTAATATTAATATGATATTAATAATTAAATATGTCGAATTTGATTGTTTGTGTCGACTTGACTAATAAATTTCACTTAAGTTTATTTTGATTTTGATAGGCCGAATGCTATGTCACAGTTCGTAGAATGCTTTTTCTTCTTAATTAAATTTAAGGTGTCGTATAATGCCCGGATGAATTTAACGCATTGGTTTTCAGTATAAGTTAGTCAATGGTGACTCCTGCACTGGTTTTTCCCCGAAAAACCGGTGCAGAAAATAATATCCGTTTTTTCGGGGAAAAAACGGATATTACGGGTGGCGTGGTTGAGATTGGCGCAAATTTTGAGGTATCTATACCCGGAAGGTTCTTAGAGATGAAGGGACTGCACCGGTCCTCGAGTCCTGCACGAGTCCAGCGGAGAAATTAATTTATCTGAAAATGCATTAAGAAATATTTTTAAAGTAGCTTTTGGTTTTGAAGTGGTCGCCGTATTTATCTCCGAATTGACGTCATCTTCGTAATGGTAATATCGCCGTCGACAAGATCACTTTGAATAAGCCCGCTTCGACATTGTTAGGTCGCCTGTGGTTATAGAATTTTTTTTCGCTGCTGCTGAGCCCGAGTCCTTATGTTACTACAACGCGGATTTAACTGGGCGATCGAAAGGAGAGAGATTATATCGCGGGTGTAAGGAGTTCGTGGATTGATGCGATGCTTCGCGAGACTCCGATGGACGGCCGGCATCGCGGAACTCAACGATTGAATGCTGTACTCAAAATCGTATTGGCTGTTTCGCTTAAATTTTGTTGTTTTTTGTATTTTCAATGGAAGATAAAAGCTAAATGTTAATAACAATTTTTTTAAATTTTAGAATAACTGACATATGCATATTAATTTATCGAAAACTGACAAAATTTAGTAATGAAAATAATAAAAAGTTAAAACATGAATAGCGGAGAAATTAATTTATTTAAAAATGCATTAAGAAATATAATATAATATCATAATCAGGTAAGCTTAAAGTGGCAGTTTGGCTCTTTAAAACTTCTTCATTTATTCGCTTTTTATTGGCATATATTGCGCTTGTTCATTGTGTACTTGTTCTATTGCAGTGGCTCTCTGACTGGAAGAGTTCGTGACCGTCGGATGCTTGTCTGGGTGCCGCTAGTGGTCCAAGTGTGCTTACCGGCCCGGATAATCTATCAACGTCACATCGGTCTCTTACAGTTTTTCTGCTGTTTTGATATTTTGGAGAGAGTTGTTCTCTAAAGCTCTCTCAATTATTGTGAGTTTTTTGCTAATGTTTATTGTTTTAATAACTAATTGAGCCTTTTAGTGTAATCACAATTATTTATTCTCTTTTCATTTATTTGTTTCACACTTGGAATTTTACTGTGACGGAGATTCGAGATCGTGGATCTGGGAGAATCATTACATCTGGACTTGATGAGCCATGAATGATGTTAATACCTGCCCGGTCTGCGAGGTCGCGTTCACCCGACACTCTAAGTAGACAAAATGTAAAACCTGCAATACTAGGATTCATACTTTTTGTGCTACAGAGGTACCGAAGTTAGTTTATCATATTAGTTGAGACTTGGCTACACCCGCACATCCTCAATTCTGAGTTTGGTTTGGATGACTTTGATGTTTACCGCTTTGACAGATCTAATTGTCGCGGGGGAGGAGTCCTTATTGCTCTCAGAACTTTCCTGTCAGCTAGGCTTATTTCACCCTCTCCCCTCCTTCAGATCTTGAAGCTCTTTCGGTGGAATGCTGTACTATTGGAGCAACCTTCATCTTGTGTGCCACGTACATACCTGCGGCTTTTTTTTGTTTGACTTTTGATACTCCTACTACGTGGCTGCATCGGATAGCTGAGCGAAATTTTGCTGCTAATCTTATCTTAGCCGGTGACTTCAATCTTCCGCGGATATCATGGATCAATACTGAGAGCTCCACATATTCTTAACCCTGTTCAATCGCATTAAACCACGCTATTCAAGCCTCTACCATTCTGACCCATACCA
This sequence comes from Psix sp. ZL-2020, assembly GCA_022817045.1. Lineage (NCBI taxonomy): Eukaryota > Metazoa > Arthropoda > Insecta > Hymenoptera > Scelionidae > Psix > Psix sp. ZL-2020. Next base: position 7,001 of record JABFQD010003357.1, on the reverse strand, counting down.
TAAACTATCTCAATTTACGTCAACATAATTGCATACACAACTCTGATGGGAACTACGTCGATCTCATTTTTTGCAATATTGACTATCTTGAAGCCAATTTAGAAATCGATAACTTTTTACCAATTGATCACTATCATCTACCCCTTAACTTTTTTATACATTTAAACGACCCCCTACCTAGCCGACCCCGTTTTAAACTTGTAAGGGATTTCGCATCGGCTGATTACCAGACTATAAATTCTGCACTCAATTCTATTGACTGGGATGTTTTCAATCACATGAATATTGACTCTGCCACGGATTCTTTTATGAATTTTATCCAACTGGTCATTGACTCTTACATACCTACTAAAAAATATTAATTGACAGTTATCCGATCTGGTTTGATTCGAAATTGAAAAAACTCATATATGAAAAGAGACAAGCTTATGCTGCATTTAAACAGTTGAGAGCCAGGACGACCTATTCCATCTTTTCCTTCCTCAGAAGATATGTCAAAATATACTCGAAGCACCTTTTTAACAATTATATTCAAGAAGTCGAATCTTACATTTCGAAAAACCCAAAATCGTTTTTGGGTACTTTAACAACATGAAAAATCGTCACTTCATCCCTGAGTCCATGTTTCTGGACAATTCTCAAGCCACAACGTCTCAATCAATGGTTCATTTATTTGCTCAATTTTCCAAATCTGTTTTTGACCCTGCTATTTTACTTACTCATCTCTTCCTAACACACTTGATATTGATCAATTGATATTAGTCTTGTAGAGATTTTGGAGGAACTATCTTCCTTGAAAACCTCTGTCCTGGCATGTATGGCATACCTAATCTCTTTCTTCAAAATGCCAAGTTTGGACTTACTAAACCTTTATTTATTTTATTCAATAAGTCAATGAAATCCGAATGCTTTCGCTCTACTTGGAAGGTTTCTGTAGTCAAATCTATCATTAAATCTAGAAATAAACATGACATCAGAAATTACCGTTCTTTTGCCTTATTAAACTCTATACCGAAGTTCTTTGAAAAAAATTATTACTAAATACCTTCAACCCCTTCGCAAACCAGTTCTATCCTGTGCACAACACGGTTTTCGTTTTGGCTTATCTACGGTCTCTAATTTTGCCTTATTTAATCGATACCTTTTTCCTAACCTGGACAAACAATTACAAGCTGATGTCAATTTACACTGATTTTTGAAAGCTTTTGACAGAGTTAATCATGATATTCTCTTGAAAAAGCTTCGTTCCATTGGCTTGCGGATCCCTCTTGCTTACTGGTTCTCATCTTATTTACTTAACTTTACATAAGAAGTTAAAGTCAATTCTGCCTTCTCGGAGGAATACACTGCAATATCTGATGTTTCCCAAGGATCGCATCTTGGACCTCTATTGTTTAATATTTTTATTAATGACCTTCCTAAGGCCATAATTTTTTGTAATGTATTACTCTTTGCGGATGATGCCAAGCTATATCACTCTGTATATTCTATAGATGACTGTGCGCGTATTCAATACGATCTTGATTCTTTCAATCACTGGTGCATTGAGAATTCCCTTGATCTTAATGTCGACAAATACGGCGTCATTAGATTTAGCATAAAGAAAAACATCATTACGGTTAACTACAATTTCTCGGGCACACACATTCCCATCATTTCTTTTGCCAAGGACCTGGAAGTTTACTATTTGCCAAACGGCTCAACACCATGTCGACAACACCATTTCAAAACTACCCGTACCCATGGCTTCGTCTTAACAAATTGTAGACCATTTGAGTTATCTTCGACAGTCAAAACTCTCTACACTTCTTCAGTGCGACTAATCCTTGAGTATGCTCATGTCATATGGAACCCTCACACGCTAACGATATTTATAAGCTTGAAAAAGTTCAGCATAAATTTTTAAGACTTTTTATTTCTAAAACTAACTTGACCATTTCACGATACATTCACGACTATTCTAATCTCTTGGTTATTGCTGATTTTAATACTCTTGAAATGAGACGGTCATTTTTCGATTTAAAATTTTTACACGCTTTATTGAACAATCGTATTTTGTGACTTGATCTTTTCAACTCTATTAATTTTTATTTACTGTCTCAATCCTACTTGTACGCCACTTTTATTTGACACATTATTTTATAGAACTGATGACTGCTCTCGTGATACTACCGAAAGAATCATACGACTTGCTAATCATGCCCATTTTAACCACGATATTTATCTTCATCATCGATTAATTATTTTTTTTTGTTACTATTTTGATTGATTTTTATTTCATCTATTTATTGTAAATTTTTAAATTATTTATTTGTCCTTCTTCGTTGTATTAATTTATTACTTTTTTCTTTTATTTTCTTTGACACTTTCGATGTTTGAATTATAGCTTTTTATTCACTCTTTATTTCTCTGTATTATCTTTCACTACTGTTTTTTCTCTTATATTTTAATCTTATTTTAGTACTTTTACTGTCACTCTTTATTTATGTACTTTTATTGTCTCCGCAACGCCTAATCTTTTTAATCTTTTAAATCTTTTAAATCTTTTTAATCTTTTTAAATTGATGTATTGCCTAACTGACACTCTATTACGCTATGAATTTTTGCATTCTATTTTTTATAATTATAAGGGTTCATTGCCCATTTGTATTTTCTAAATAAATAAATAAACATGAATAATTTTATGTGAGACTTGTTTCATATGAATTTTGATTTAAATTTCTAAATCTGATTAGAGATAAAAATGAAAAAAATGAAAGTGAGCGTTCAAAGCGAGCAGCAGGTCGTCGGTTTATGGTCGGTCGCGGTAGTTACTTTATCACGCAAGAATGGTAATGCGACGCTCGACCAAAACGTGCTTAGATGATAGCATAAGTTACGTAGGAACTAAAGTTTCTGCGGATGAGTAATAATAATGGGTCTTAGTTTAAAATTTAGTTTTTTATCTCATTATTATGGAATCTTCTCTAAAGGCACTTTTTGTTTCGCGATAGCATTTATTTTGATTAAGAAAACTTAAATCTAATAAATTGGTACATTTGAGTTAATGATGAAAAAACTCATCGTTAAAAGATCTGTTGAGCTATGTAAAATTTTCAAAACACATTCGAGGATGATGTCTTGAAAGTAAGGTTGGTATTAGAGATGAGGGGAGATTGCTCGCCTGGGCAGGAAAATAGTATACCGTTAACAGCGCCATCTAAATGTGAACGGAACTAAATGTATCTAATGTTTTGGCGCGTATACGAACTAGGTAGATGAATGTAGATGATGAGTCTCTGGAAAAGTTTAACGATACTTTTGTCGAGAGGCTTTGTACGAAACTTTGTTTTTACCTGAAATCTCATCTCTGCTGAAATTGACGAACAAATGTCTCGAAACATTTTCGTCTCTAAATTATGAAAAATGAAAATGAAACGTTTTATTTAAAATTTTTTTTTCAAACCCACCTTTTTTCCTAATTTAAATTCAAATATTTTCAATTTTTATTATTTATAAAAAATTTAATAAGTTAATTTTTGATAATAAATATATTAACCAATAATTTTGTTGTGATTATTTTATAAATTTATTATTCAAATAGTTTATCTTAGGAAATTACTCGCATGTCATGAACATATATTTGTATATATACGCACACCTATAAGTGTATATGAAAGAAAACAGAGAAAGCACGAGTTAACAAAAAAGTTATTTACTGCTACCAAATCATTTGCAAAGACATTGCTTGAATCAATCTTTAATAACTGTATGTGCTACGTCAGACACACATTTTTATTTATGTATTATTAATAACCCCTACTATGGCTGATAGTGATAGGTGGACTAATAAGAAAACTACATCAACATAAATTTTTTGTAGCAGGCTATGTCGACTATTTGTTCATCTTGCTAAGGGACCTTTACTAGATATGTGACCGTATGGCAGCAGCCATTAAGATCGCAGAAACATGGCGTGCCTGTTCAAGATTCACATTAAATACAAGTAAAACCAAATTGATTCATTTTAATCGCAAATACGGACTTGTTAGTGTGAGACTCCTATCACTTTTTGGTACTACCCTTTGCGAGAAAAAAGGTTAAATATCTAGAGGTAACATTGGACAAAAAAATGCTATGGAAAAACCAGGTCGATAAACGTAACAGATTCCACTCTGGCTACGTAAACGCACAGTGGGCTCCAAATTAGACTTGTCACCCGAACCTTGAATTGGATTGTAAATGCGATACTACTTCTACGGTTGAACTCTAAAAATTGTTCAAGTTTAGAGAAAATATTTATTGTAGACAAGCTAGAAACAATGAGAAGACTAGTTCTGAAAACCATGTGTGGCTCAATGAGAATAACCCTTGAACTGGTCTTACGGATAATTATGAACATAACACGCTTTAATCTTATCACCAAGGAAAATGCTATTGAAATATCATTCAAGCTGCGGACAGATGGAAACTGTACATGTAAATAATTTCATATGGGCCTGCTTAGGATTTATGGAGAGCTTTATAAGCTAGACAAGATGAACTACCACAATGAAGCATTATCGTAAAAAAAGTATATGGTGGATCTGAAAACAGAAATATACCGCAGTACGGACAACACCCAAGAGTTCTTGCCCAGTAATGGAGAAATTTGGTTTACAGATAGAGCTATGATAAAGGACAAAACTAGAATTAGAATGGGAGTCTATGATCGGAGAAATAACCATAAACTACCTCTTTTTCTTACAGGCCATTTGTCTGTTTTCCAAAGAAATTCTTGATTTCGATCGTTTTAAAATTAACAGCTTTTGAAGATACTATGCGTGACTATCCAAATATTATTGTGTTCGTTTCAAATATTTTGAGGTATTCAAAAGTTAGCGGTTCATTTTTTCCATTCTTCTGAGATTTTTGCAAAATTTGAAGGCACACTTGGCAGGCCTTCTTTTAATACAGTAGTTAACAATATTTTTATATTAGTATTCATGCAAAGATTTGTATTTCTCGAAATCAGTTGCAATGATCATCAGTTGGACGAAGAAACCTTGCGAGAAACGCACCATCGACAAGTCTGAATTTCTCTTATGGAGACTGTACAATAATGGCTGACAGACTGTACAACCGTTTTTAGATGTTAAAAATAAAAACAAAAGATATATATATATATTCAAAGTTTTGAAAGAAAAAATTAATTGATGTATGTTTTGAACATACAACGTTCTGTGTGTGATTTTTTTTATCTTTAGAAAACTAAATATCTTGAAAACTAAGAATCGTATCAAGAAATGCTTCAAATAAAATTTATTTGTCTCAGAGAGGCCTATTGAATGATACCAATCTCGACCTGTCACCTCCACCCCCTGGGGTTGGGGGGATTGAGTAACTTTTTTTTTGTTTTCCAGGAGATGGCGCTATAATGGTAGAAAATACAATTTTTTGCAATTCTGGTGAAATTGTACCAGGGGGTGAAAAAAGATGATGATGTTTTGAAGAATCTTATCAATATCGATAAGAGTGAGCACCCCCTAACCTCTCACTGGGGGCACATCATTTTTGTAGTTTTTAGTCCGCTTCCATTTGCCACTCACCGTCCTCAACTCCTTGAATTAGGTTATCCCAGTTTTTGGTCTACTTTCAATTGGTGCGCATCGTCCCTTTTGAGTCAGGTTCCTTCATTTCTTAGTAATTTTTATTGAATGCTGTACTTGTTACGATTGCGGCTATAACGTTGCAAGAAAAAATTGAATTGGTGTTAATTTATCAAGAAAGTGGCAAGAATCTTGATGATGCTGTTACTCTTTATGCTCAACGTTTTCCAGACAGGGTACGACCACGCGCTTTATTTCACCGGGTTATTCAACAGCTCTCTACCGAGGGAAGTATTCAGCCAAAAAAAGGAACCGCCGAAGAACAGTTGCTGGGGATTAGAATGAAATTGTGGTACTTGCTGCAGTTGCCCATAATTTCCAAATCTGTACTCGACAAATAAGTTATGGTGCGGGAACTAGTCAGACTACTGTTTGAAAAATATTGAAATATCTATTAATATCGTCCGTTTCATGTTCCCTTGCATCAAGAACTTCATGGCGATGATTTTCAGAATTGAATAACGTTTTGCCAATGGGCGCTTCTGCAAATACAAAGGAATCCTTAATTCTTTGCGAGATTATTGTTCTTTGATGAGTCAACTTTCACGAATCACGGTGCCATCAATCGGCACATGCATTATTGGAATGCTGAAAACCCACATTGCGCCCTTCCTCTTAACGTTCGACAAACAATGTGGTTTCAACATGATGGTTATTCAGCTCATTATTATCGAGAAGTATTACATTGCATGTACCCTCGCCTGTAGATCGGAAGAGGTGGTACAATAGCTTGGCCTGTCAGATCACCAGATCTTACCTCCCCTGATTTTTATTTGTGGGGTCACTTGAAGGGTGAGAAATAAAGTTGATTTCTCGTGCACGCGTTATGACAATATATATAAATAAATGAATTCAGACGAATATTTTATGTATATATTTGAACAAGCAGAATTGATGATTGATTTGATTATGATTAATGGATTAACATTTAACTCATTAGCACCGATAGTGCGCTAAATATAAAATGTTTGAATTATTTGAATGCATTTCTTTTTGAAAGTTTTCTAGCAGAGTTAAAACTTATGTTGCGTTCAAGACATCGTTCATTAGCGCAAGTTTGTCGATGATTATATGAAAAATATATTATCAACAACCGAGTAGACACGCCTAGAGTAAACAAACCAGTTTTAATTATTTAAGGACGATTAGATGATAAAGGAATCAGTGAGGATTTTAGTGAGGAATTTTGAAATAATTTTGACTACGAGTAGACCAAATGCTACATTAGTTTTATCTACATTGGTTTTATCAAAATTAAAATCCATTTTTAAAATTTGATCTGATTGATAAAAAAGTCCGATTTTCATGTATTGTTTTAGATCAGTATTCATTTGTTGCCTATTTCATTTCAGCATTATTAATCAAAACATTGAA
>JABFQD010003356.1:0-13404 GCA_022817045.1 Psix sp. ZL-2020 | reverse complement strand
AATAACGTAAATAATATGAGCATTTAATTCATATAGTAATATATTTTTCAATGTTATGAAAATATGTATACTCAGTTTTATAATTGAATATTTCAATTTCATAAGAAATTGCAATACGTAATTTTCAAAGAATATTTAAAAATTTTTTTGGACTTCGAAAAACAATATCTACATCAAAAAATGAAAAAATCGATTGATATTCTAGAACTCAATATTCCGCATAAACTGTCATATCGATGAACCATGAAAAATGCTGAATTAATATTGCCCTGATGTCGGTGAAACTATATTTGATAGTTAAATAATATGATTGACAAGCGTTCAAAATAAAATTTAAATATGTTCGCACCATTTAAAAATTTAATTTAATCCAATGAAATTGGATGTTAGAAATGTAAAAATTTTGCAATAAAATACAATCAATAAATAACTATTTATTTATATATTGAATCAATATAATATTTCTAATAAAATACATTAGAGAATTAGTTTTCATCTGAAATTCGCAAAAACTTATGAGCGTATTAAAATTGTTACATATAATTTTTTAATTGACTTAAATTTTTTGCATTTGATAAATATGGTAAATAAAATTCGTAAAGAAGGTGTATTCTATCTAAGGTTACAGTGATAAGAATAAATTAGCTACCACGTAACTAATTAGCATATTGCTATGTTGACTGAATGAATGTTTGAAGTTCTATATTTCTGAATCAGAACGTCCCAACTGCCGAGTGTTTATGTTGTCATGTCAATGGATTTTTTGTAATGTTGACGAGTGAATCTAATTTACACAGCGAAAAAGTAAACACTGAATTATTAAGTTAAAAAAATCTTTCTTTATTTCTTATAACAAATATATTTTATTGTATTGTGTTACGTGTAATAATATATTAATTTGAGTCATCTATCTTCAATATTTTTTCAGTATTTTTAGATTCAAGCTAAATTTGTGACAGAAGAAAAGATGCGATGACAAAAAGTAAGAAAAATAACAGTTCTGGATTCCATTAATCTACTCAACTGAACGAAAAAAGCTCCAACGCATCAATAACTGAGTGCGGTGAAGCATCACATGAAAACTGCGCATTTTTCACACTCTGACTATTAAGTGGCTTTTTTGCTCCTTCCACGCCTAGGCTTTGTTTCAGACTCTGCATGGAGCTAATGAATCTCATATATACATTTAGACTTGAGCGTCATATCATGTCTTGGGTGCGTTTCAGAAAAAGTTTCACATTGATGATTTCGACTTATTCATCATTCACTTGGTGCTATTATACTTTATTATTTTTTAAACGAATTCACTGTGACAGTTTTAAAAAACTGAGCAATAATTTTCAAACTCTGGTAAAACTGTATTAGTCGGGAAACAATTCGAAAATCGAAGAAAAAGGTATTAATTATTATCTTAAACTTTGAAGAGAGTGCTAGTAGTATAAATCATTTATGTCATGGTCGATTAATTCACTTTTTCGATTGTTATCAATTCAATTCCAATCTTAATATTACGAAAAGAATTGTGACAAATCTATTATGAATTTGAAGTAATCAATGAATATCAATTTAAAATATTTGAGCACCCAATAAGAAAACACCATTCATCTATTACATATTTATTGTAAATATTTTCATGAAATGTATTTTGTTTTTAAGAACATACATGATAATGGTGCAGATATATTCCAAACTATTCCTATTTTGAAACAAATATCAAAAATTTATGCTTAGTCAGCGGACATGGTATTCGTGCAATATGGTATTTTACATACAAGCTACTGTAAACAGCTTCTGCTGGTTATGCAAGTAGTATTAAATGTCTGAACAAACTCTTAACCCACGTTATGTGGATTATTTTTAATTTACATCTTATTATGGTCCTCGTCAACATCCACTTGTCTTTCCCAAGCTTTTCCTTTCACGCGTTTCAAAGGACAAACGCTATTTTCAGTGCTTCTTTGTTGAATATAAAAGAAAAGATAAACTGCCACTTTCCAGTTTAGGATCGTATCCGGAAAAAAATGTTTAAAAAATTTAAATTGAAAAATGCGGAAATATATACAATTTTAAACAACAATGTGTATAATTAAATAAACAATGAATTAAAAGCCCTTGAATATGTAATATAAATAAAGTTCTGAATGTCATTGTAAGTGAAGCAAAGTAGATTAATGAAATTTAACATCATTTTGCTTTGTAGCTGATATTTTTCGAACGAAAACTCAAGCCATCAAAGAGCTTACGAAATCAAATCTTGTACATGCGCCAATACCAATTCCGTCTGAGCAAACTTGCGTTGCAATATTATTTCATAAACCGGATATAAAATGACGTTCTTTTGGAACGTGGACTGAAAATTGAATGAAATCCTTCAAACGTCGCGTGCAAAAACACGTAATCATTTTTTGATTTTATATTACCACAGTGCTTATATTGGGTGACGAGCTTCCATTAGCATCGGTTAAAAGTGCTTTCCATTAGTTCTCCGATGGCTCAGGTGAACAAAGGGTTTCTGCACACGAGTTGGGTTACAAGAGAGCAGTGAGTAAGGAAGGAGTGCAAGACAGAAGAGATAATGGTACTTCGTAACTGGTCTAGGCGTGCACCCCGTCTTTGTTCTATTGTCTACCTTCTTACTCGATATAATATCATCTAGGTACACAAGTCTCGTTATAATAATTGTTCGTGCATCAAAAAGCATCTATTTTGAATGTCAAAATCTTCGCACCAAATTTTGAATTTAAATCATGTCAGATTGATGTTTCGATATTTTTTAGTATTATTATCTTTAGTTTAAGTGTAATAAATTTTTAGCCATTTGTTGTTAATAAGAGTTAAAGAATTGATTGTTTAATTTTCATAAGATAAAGTATAATTAATATTGAGTTTCAAATGTGTGATTGATATTTTATTAAGTTTGTTTAGTTTCTCAAGATAAATTGGTCTATTTAAAATTAATTTAAAGATAAAATTAAATAATTATAACTTTACACGTATATTTTTTAACTGTTCGTTTTCAATGATATCAATGATTTCTTATTTTATTTAAATGTATGTATATATATAGTATAGTATATGTATGTTATATTCTATCTATGTATATACATATGTATATTACTACTGATATCGTTTTCATTATTTCATCCCGTTTCATATATTCAAGAAATGAATATTATAAAAGAACTAATTTATTGCAATTGAAAATTAATAGTTGAATTTATGACATTTAACAAACTTTTAATATGATAACTTATTCAATAATATATACTATTTTTCAACTAAATTGATTAGTGCCAGATGAATTTTGATAAAATAACTTATTGGTGTATTCCTAGATTCAGAATATAGAATAGATTTCTTTTCATCAGTTTATATCAAACTCGAAAATGGTAGAGTATTAGGACAATATACTTTTTTGAAAAAACAATTTTTTTTCACTAACAAATTTCCCAATATATTTATTACTCTGTAATCGGAATCTGCAGATGATTACACAATATCTTGCAGAATACATTCAACTAAGTGAAAAATTTTCCTCACGCTTCTGGGAGGATATATGTTTGAATGGAATCGAAAAAACGAAAAATCTTCGGTCTTCGATTTGCAGGTAAAAAATGTATAAGTGAAACTTGATTGAACCTCTCTAGACTGAGATGTGTTTTTTTAAATTCACTTAAATTTACCGTCTCGAACGCGTGGTAAAAGGCTTTTCACCTGGGTAGACATATCATATGAAGTGATTACATCGAAAAATCATCACCGATATCCGATATGGATTAAAAAATACATCAGACATTGATACATCATTACAAATTAAACTACTGTTTAATAACTTTTTGAAGCTTTATGTATCTTTACACTTGATTATTTTATTCCTTGATGGTTTTTTATGCTTTTTATCTCCAATTCATGTTGTGACATTCGCATTTAGTCGGCAAGTCATTATACTATCTTTTCTCCAAGAAAGAAATTCCTCTAAAAGTTCACAATCTCATCATTTGAGCAATATGATAACGTTAACATCGGATATAAAAATAAATTAAAAGTCTCATCTTTCGCTTTTATGAGTAGTTTTTCAGGTGAAAAATGTGGTTTTGCATTTCATATTTTTTGTTTAATCTCTATCTATTAACGTTTATTAAACGGATTGTATAATAAGAATTAGCAAATATTCCAACCAAAATAAATCCATTCAAATTCAATTCAGATTTTATTAATCAAACCGAACTTACGTTTCTAAGATCTGCCGGCTTTTACGATATCTTTTGATAGAGTTATATCTATATGTTTTTAATTAACCTTCCATCCACAAAATTGTATTCAATTTAATTCAAGTAAGTATTAATTCAATATGAAAAATTAAGATATTTAGACCTAATAAGACCATCTATATTCAATAAAATTTAATTAGGATTATTTTTCAAGGAATAGCGACGTTGAGTACGATATGAAATGAATTTTAACCTTCATAGATTTTTATAAATCTAGTTAAATAAAATCACATATATATTTATCATACATATATCAACAAATTTAATTCGACATTAAGCCGTACAGATTAGTCCAATCTAAATAGATAATTAATTTTTAATTCGTTATTAATATTATTTTACTTGATATTGATTTCATAAAAATAATTCTTATTGATAATAAACCAATGTATAATAATTTTAATGAACATTCTATGAATACAACACATACAATTTTATATATGTTTATAAAATTTGAGTTAGAGACAAATATTTTACTGATATCAATATTATGTACAGTTATTATATTTTTGGTTTCAGACTTATCGATTTCATAAAAGAAAATGAGTTTTTTCTAGATCTAGAGATTTTCATGACTCATTTCATTTGCTTTGACATTAAGAGTAGAAAAAACATTATGCGGCTAATAATTTGCTTTGTAACTTCCTGATAAGAATTTTCGTAAAAGAATAAGCCAAAGTAAGTTCCTTTTGTGTAAGTTTTCCCCTATTTTTCTAAATATTGAACGGGATGTATGTTATCTTTGATGATCTCAATTTTTCTGATTTTATGTATGTCAATTCATTAGTTTGTCTTCTCTTCATTTTCTCTATACATTTTTTAATCTGTAATTGTAAAGATAAAGCGTGTAGAATTAATCATGCTCTATGAAACATGCATATTTTGTGATGAATTAAAAATGAACACAGGTTACTTTACATTACAATATACTTCGTTATAGTAATTAAAATCTCGTTTAATCTTGTCGTACAAGTCAAAGTCACGCAGACCTGTTCAGACATACCTGATTTTAGTTTGTAAAGATGTTTAAAAATTCGACTTTCAGTTTGACAAATGATACTTCAGATAAATCACTTTTATTAGCAAACCGATGGCATATTTTAAATCGAAGTGCAACTGAACGAACATAGATAGTCATGAAATGCTGGCTACAGATAACGCGCCATTCACGCCAGTGTTCGTTGAAATTTTGTTTGGTTTATTGAATTGTTGTATTATCAACAGTTTTCAAGTTATTTCCTATGACAAACCAAACAAGGAAACATTATTTGTCATCTATTTCGAATATGATCAGATTTTATTAATCAAATTGAAATTATTCGTCTAGTTATTTGTAAATATTCCTGATAAATTCATAATAATGAAAAAACATTTTAGAAGTTTAAATCTCATATAATTATTTTAATATTCTAGAGAATATGAATATTATTAAAAATAAGATCGCTTATTATTTAAGTGAGAAAAAAAAACCTACTATCTCTGTTATATAACTAGCAGGATTTCGAAAATATGTTGTCACATCGTTCATTCATATATTGAAATAAGCGTTATTGAATATTAAATCAAAATGTAAATCTACGAATAATCTTGACTGAGAACTAAATCAATAAAAAATTGTTTAAGTGAAAATATCTAGTTATAGTGATTTATGGTAAGTTAATTACATCTAATGAAGCAATAAAAAGCAGTGTGTATGAGTCGAAAAAAAGAGATTACGAGTCTCCAGGCCACACGCTAAAAAGAAATAAGTATTTGTTTTGTACACAATAACAAAGTAAACGAACAGTCGAGTCCTGCCTTCCATTAATATTAGCTCTGATCGTTAAATGCCAGAAGTGAGCTTATATATCAAATTGCATGTTGAGAGTCAATTGTTCTTAAGTTTAAGTACACACGGAAGGCTCTCGCTGGTGCGTTAAAATAAGGACAAAAACGCCGTCCTTCTGTAAAGCATGTTGAAAATATTAGGTGAATTAGTCGGCTTGTAGAATGCAGGACGATTATGTGCCTTATATCCTGCAGTCACGACTTGCCACCAAAACACTAGTAATGTAATCGCTTACATACTTGTTTCAAGATTGCACCATTATTATTCGAATTATCATAATGTCTCCACTTTGAAGCGAATTTTATTTGATGACTGCGAGTTGATAAATAGCCATGAGTAATAAAAGTTCATTTGTTTTCAAGGCAGAAGCAAATTCGTTTATTTAAAGTAACAAAAACTACTATAATATTTTTCAATTTCATGTCACAATTTCAATTTTCACCTCGAATAGACCATAATGTTGCGAAAAAAAATTGATTTTTCAATTTATTCATGTTTTTTCCAGTAATAAAAATATGGAAATTTACATTATATAAAATTTAAAACATGAATTGCTTCTCCTTTAGTTAACAAAAATATATATCAAGAATTGTATTCGACATAAAATATGAGGAAAATGTTACATTTAAAATAAAGAAATCTATTCATAAAATGTTCAAGTACTCAAAGAGTGTAAAGGTATGAAGTATTAAATTTTCAATTGACTTGGACGCAATAATATCACAGAAAGACGTTCTTTTTATGTTGTATTATTGAAAAAAATACATTAGTTATAGAGACATTATGCAAAATCAGAAAGGTCCTTTAATGCTTTTAAGGGATATTGCAATAACATTTCTTCTGGTATTCAATATTATGAAGAATTTATATACGTTTAATAAAATTTAGTTTCGCGCTTATGAGTTTTATGGCAATTCAACCATAGTTATTCCAGGATAAAAAATATATATAATATATATTTCATAGAAATATAATACAATGTCAAAACCTTTTGATTAAATTAGAAAATGAAATCAAGTTTTTTTATTTTCACTCTAAGCTCACGTACAATCCTCTGTCGTTTAATCTTTGTATACAATTTGTAATTGAATTGCATTAAACGTTCTTGTTAGATCTAAAAATAAGTTGAATCTTCTAAGTCTGTTGTACTTAAGAGGATTTCACACTTCACTTGTATACACCTTCTAAGGGAATTGATCTGAACTCAAATTTCGTCCATCCGATTACAGTAGTCTATTAAATCAGCATGCGCTCAGAAAAATTCGCTTGTGGGTTTGGTTTATTTAGTGAATACTGAAGCGAATCAGAATTTTAAATGAGTGATCTGCATTGTAAGTGAAGTACACTTTTAGATTTAGTCTTTCGAAAGACGCGTAATTCTAAGAAGGTGTTATTGTTATAAAAATTATAAATTATATAACTTTTTCCGACGTTTATACCCTCATTTTAAACAACATTTGTTTTATTAATTCAGAAGTAGGATTAAAATATTGAGTAGACAAATAATATTTAATTGTAATCATCTCTTAGATAGCTTAAAGTTACCTTTACTTGTTACTTCGAACTTGTTAGAATAAAAACAATTCCGATTGAGTATGTAGCAATCAGATAAATAATAATGAAATCACTTTACTATATATGCAGTATATTGAGCTTTTATTAAATATATTTATGCCAAGTCATAAGAAATTAACATTTAAAATAGCATCTAACCGAATTCTTATATTTTTGAATGCCTTTGCAGATTGCGAACTTCATTTCTAGGCTTTATTGAAGTTTGCTGGCACAGTATCGATTAGAAATTGTAACTTTAGAGTTTTGTATTTCGCCACCCTGATCATTTTCACACGTTCAGGAGACAAATTTGTAAGTTTGTTACATTGGGAAAGCAAGTTGTTCGTTGAACCTGAATTGATCTTAATAAATCTGAGCAGAAGGGACTTTGAGGATGTTAAATAAATTTACCTGGTCATTGGCTTAATAATCTTACATCACTAATAAATACGTTAAAAAATATACAAAGTTACTTTATTCGTTTTAAATTTTTACAAGGAGACACGAGGTATTACAATCATACCAGATTCTTATAGCGATTTGATTTTTTAACAACAAGATTTAAATATCATGGTATCATATATATAATAATAAATATATGTAATATATAATATATTTGATGTATATAATCAAGTATAACACTATAGGAATGTTCCTATTTAGGTAGGAAAAGAAAACTTGACGATTATCAATTTTTAATGTTTATATAAATGGTAATATAATAACTACACATATTAATTTGCTGTAGACTAAATAAGAACTTGCATAGATGTTGTATTTCGTAAATTACAGAATTTTTCCGCTGAAAAAAATAAGCAAAATTAACTTTTTTTAAAAAGTCATTATTTATAAAGCCCTCCTTAACATGGGATAACAATTTCTTTTTTTTAGTTCCTTTAGACCTACTGGACGCAAATCTGTTGTTATATTCAAGCGTATATAATATGTTGAAAAGATTCTACATTAGTTTACTGTTTTATGTGCTTATTTATAATTATATTTATTTAATGATGTAACTCCAATTTTGGATTATTGCTTCTTATGGAAAATATAGTTTGATATTTCTGGAGTCGCTAGCAGTTGCCACGGTGATGATACATCTACGCGTCTATCGTCCACCGTCTCTGAAACTCCGAGAACCGCAAAGCGGTTCTCTTCGCCTCTATGCCGCTTGAATACGACCGCTTCGACGCATGTCACTTTCGCGACTCCGCGAGCTCAGCAAGGATGGTATGCAAGCTCCCTTTACTCCCCTCAAATATAATCTAATCAAACCAACACTTGATGAATTTATTAGTTTATATAACGTCAATATTATCAATATCACAAAGTAATTTATACATATAATTATCTAATTTGATTTTTTGTCAATAAATGATCAATTTTAATGAATCATAGAAAGTACCAAAAAGGAAATATTCGATTAAATAAAAAAATCCATTTATGACGCAAAACAAGTGTTCGTTCAGTTCTATTGTAGGAGATAAAGTAGTCCTTCGAAAAAGGTGACATGCGTCAAAGCAGTCATATTTAAGCAGCATAAAGACGAAGAGAACCGCAAAGCGGTTCTTAAACCCTTAGGCATTCTGGACGATAGACGCGTAGACGCATCGTCAATTGCTAGCAACTTGGAGATTGTGAAATTATATTTTCTATAAGAAGCAATAATACATACAGAATTTTTATCAAATGAATAAATAAATAAAAGAGAGTAAATTAACATGATGTCATTCTAGATACTAATATATGAACATTTTGAACATACTAAAATCTCATGATAGAGATTTTAGTATGTTCGCATTCAGGATGTCATAAACCTTCGAAAAAGCATCTTACCTCTCCATATCAATGAAGAAAGAGAAAATATATTTTTATCAAAAAGCTCTTGAAAAAGCTTACTTTCTCAATGATTTTCATGTTTCACCAAAAGTATGTACTCAATTTTAAATTTTAAATAATGAGTTCATTATAAATATTATACTTGTTTATTTCATTTCTTTTCAGATTACATGTATATAAGTATAACTTTTTATTTTGTTTTCTTTTAGTATAAATTGTAGCTGATTAGTTTTATAAACTTTATCAAATTCATAGTAATAAGTATTCGAAGACTATATTTGATTGAACGTTTTCTTGTTAAAAGCTCAAACTAGTTTCTGATGAAATCAGAATATGACCCATCAAATACACGTTTGGAAATATTGATTTGATATTCTAATCATACAGATGCGATTTCCCTCGTTAAATACTTATCTCAAGTTTAGCGATATCAAAGTGTAATTTAATGTTCAAACTTGTCAACTAAAATATAATTCGCATACGTATCAAATATGATTGAAGTAATTGATCAGATTGATCAAAACAAACAAATAGGTTATAAAAATGATGTAATGTGACATTAATAAATATTTCATAGAAAACTTATAAGAAGTAAATTAAAAGATGTATGCTCAAATGCGTTATAAAATCATTTCATAATACTACTTCATTTATAATAGAATATAAATATTTCTGATACACCACGTTTTTGGTTTCGTTGATAAAAATAATTATGCTGATCGAAGTGTTAAATTTCTTACCAAAATGAATATAATTAACATAATAATAAGAATAATATATTATTGCATAAAAATATAAGTGAATGAGTACGAAATTACGCTTTTTGTGATTTTTTTCGATTATAAAAAGTAATACGAATTTATATTTAAACAGTTTATTCCGAAGCGACTATACTCTAAATAAAATAAATTAAAAAAAACAATCAAAAAAGAAATACGATAATCGAAATCTACTCATTGGTGTCTTAACACTAAATGGTCGTATTTGCTGAAATAAGATTTTTTTACTTTTAACACACTAATGTAAGTTTAACAGCTTAAAGGTGACGGTACGGCATTATTCTTTCTTTTCAAGGGTTTCACTCCGAAACTTTAACAGCTTCACAATGTCGTGTAGAGTTTCAAATTACAAGTTTTTTTGACAATAGCTAAACAAAGTGATGGAAATTTGTACATGAAATATGAAATTTTTTATAATAAAGATATCTTTGACTCTTATCGACCTTTGAGCATAAAGGTCGATAATGAAACCCTTCCATATAAACAAAAAGGAGAAAATTTGATAAATAAATAAACATTAATTTTTTTGCAATGAAAACGTTCAATTCAAATTAAGATTACTTTAAATAATTGGTAAAATGCGATGAAATCTAAATTCTTCATTTATTATAGTTGATATTTAATTAAATTGTAATGAAACAATCTTAAAACGAAAATTCTTATCATAAATCTAATGTACTCATTTGTCAACACGAAATAGTAGTATTTCATGTCGCGTTGACAACTTCTAATGTAATTTTTGATATATAGTGAATAATCATCAATTTTACTCGCTGCTATGTCAATGAGCTCATAGTGTTACATTCTTTAAAAAGTAAGCATAATTTGATTTTGTTGTTCTTAAAAAGTTTTTTTCCATTCAATTGCAATTTAAATTATTATTATTTCTAATTTAATCTAAACTCGACCATGAATAAGGATTATTTTTATATGTATGCATAAATTAACACTTGTCATGTTAAACGTTGAACATTTCAACTACACTGCACACTAAATTATTCCTTTTATTTAATATTCGTTAGATATATATAAAGATTCCAAAAAATATTTACAACTTTAATAAAATAATAAGTAAGCAACATAAGTTACTATTTAGATTTATTCATGAAGTCATGTTATTTATTCGTATTTGAATTTAAAATATAAAAAAGTAGAATTTGATGACTGGATTAATCAATTACTCGGTGATCAAATGATTAGAAAAAATAAAGAACAGAATAAATTACAATTATTGGTTTCTTCATATAAAAAATTTGCAATCAAACTAAACACAAGTTTAAAGAATGAACCATACGGCTCGAAGCAGTAATTTCATCTTGAAACTGTACGATATAAAAGGTATTGAAATTTAGATTTGAAAATTACAATAAAACATCTATTAATAGATGTATAATTATTGTTATATGCTTTTGTTTTATTTTATGTCTAATTAAATTTAATTTGATTTAGTCAAATGAACTTTTAGCGTCTCATTAGTTTTAGAGTATTTTTGTTTTGTCTTTAAGTTATAATTGTGAAATCATAACATTAAAAATATTTCTATTTCAATTAAAAATTATATTCAGTTTTTAATTAAGCGAAATTTTTATTGCAAAACCTTTAATTTCATTTTAAACTGATTTCTGGTATAATCTGCCGTTACCACTGTTATTTACGCCACCATGTTATTGCTTGTGAAATACATACAGTGATATTATATATAAGATAATGATATATAAGCATTTACTGAAATGGAAAATGACATCTTTTTACATAGAGTGGAATAAAATCATCAGTAGAATAAAAAAGTGTTCATACAAAAAACATTGAATCATCTAATTTAAGATCTAATATACTGGAAGAATTCTAGAAATTTATATGTGATTCTAATTTTTTTTTACGAGATTATGTACTCAATAATATTGTTTTAAATATACAGTTTGTCCAACTTGATTAAAAGCATAAAAATTGTATTATCTTCTGTCCATATCTTACAGAACAAAGTAAGCAATGGTTAACTTTTTTGAATAAATTTAGTATCAAGAAAAAATACTGATCATTGCCTTAATAATTGATTCCTATATGAAACTGAAATTTAATAAATTTATCTGCAAAATCAAGATAAATACAACATAAGATAATAGATGTTAGAAAAAACAAGTAGCCAGTTATCCCCATGCAAAATACCACTTAAAGAGAACACTGGGTATTAGTATAGAATGCTTAGGGAAAATTTTCGTAGTAGGTGAAAATTCGAAATTACTTTGTTTTTATTAAAACAGAACGTTCTGTCTATAAAAGTGGCATTGCTCATTTTATAGTCAAATTTGGAGCCTTGAGTAGTGTACATTTATTTTTAAAATTTTTTTTAATATTAAACTAAATCAAATAAAAAATATAAATACTGAAATTTGTGTTTATAATATTATTTTGTTTTTCTTGCTATAAACACCGAATTTAACTTTTAGAAACTTTCTTATTTTGTTGCCAATGATGTGCTGACGAGTTTGTTCTTTTGATACGGGTCAGTGATTTTACTGACTTGTGCTTACCAGAAGTCTGACTGGCAACATGCCAGCTGTTTATAAACTGCTTTTTATAATACCATATGAAGTGTGATAGAAATTTTCCATGGTGCATTGATGTTGCTTACGACATGACTATGCTCCGTACATTTCATGACGTTTAAAAAAATAAGTATTTCATAGATGGATTTTATGATTATGACACTTAACTGAAGTTGAACTTACTTAAGGTATTTTTCTAAGTATAAATTTCATTTTGATACATTATGGATGCTAATTAAATAGAATTTAATATAGAATTCTGTGTAATGATAAATGTAATTGTAATTAAAATGTAAAAATTTCCATTGTTTTTTTTTACAAATATTATAAGCGAAAGTGAGCATGTCTGATGATTGATAATGCTTAAATTCAGCTTTTAATGAATGATTCATATGTGGATGATTCATTCTTTATTCATAATAATTTATATAAATATTTGAAATATTCTATATTTTATTGCAAAAATGAAATCAAACTGTCGCTACTAGTTACGAAAATTGTATAATATAATAACTTCATTTGAATTGTAGAAATTATAAAGCATTTGTGACAATTGAAATTAACATTAAATAAATATTTTAAATATT
>JABFQD010003355.1:0-13404 GCA_022817045.1 Psix sp. ZL-2020 | reverse complement strand
AAATTGTTTAATTTTCAATAAATACAATGAAAGTATACAAATGTTATTGAATTAAAAAATTTTTTATAAATCTAGTGTTTTTAGTTTTTATAATTTAAGTGAAAAAAATTTTAATTCTTTGCTTATTAAATCAAATATATTATGATTTTTAAACAATATGCAATAAAAAAATATAATCGTTAGTTAAACTTAAAAGAAACGTTTAAATAACAATGTAAAATACCTTGGTAATAGTGACAGGATAGTCTTGAGGTACTAAATTGTAACACGCAGTACGATTAGCGACAATTTTTCTGAATTCAAATATTCTGAAAAGTTTTTATTTTATTAAATTGGTTCTATATGGTTCAAAACAAAAGTTTGAAATTACGTTTTACCTGCGCAAGTTTTCTGGACTTCCCCAACCTTTTGTAAAAAACCTTGTCAACAGGATACTCCTGAAGACAGCGTCCAATCGACTCGGTGGCATTGCATTAGTGATAAAAGCAGTCCAAGAAATACGTCAATTCCGCATCTAGCAAATTTCGAGGTTAGATTTTCACTGTATAGCTTGAATTTATAAGATTAATTGAAGTTTTGCTCATTTTTGGGTGACTAATCATAACAAAAATTTAGCAGATGATGTTCTGCGCAGCGAACACATCTTTTGCCATTAACGGCTGACCAAAAATTGAAGAGCTTTGCGCACAACTGTTGCGCGCACGCAAGAAATAATGATACCTAAAATGTTTGATTGCTTACGTAATTATTCTTCGAATCGCGCGCCAATTTATTAATTTGAGAGTAATGTATTGCTGTTTTAATACTGAATAGCTGATTTTCATTGATATATTTCAGATAGAAAAATGTTACATAAATATTCTAAACATTTTCTATAGTGTATCTACAACATATACTTTTTAATATCAGTAATATTGTAAAGATTTTTTTTAGAAATGTATATATAATAAGCTTCAAAAAAATATAAACAATTGTCAGAATTGAACAATTACAATTTTCATTTATTTTACACGCGTAGACTCCGTAACGTTGAAAAATTCTACTTTAATAACTAAACAAATGTCTTTTTTTGCTTGTGTAGTAAAATTTATTACTTTATTTATCTCGAGCAGAATGGGCTCTATTATCAACTATTCTTTCAAATTTATAATGAGTTTTTGATGCGAGAAATAAAACGCGCTAAAATTTCTTGTATAAACTATACATATATATGCATTATAAAATAAAAAACAAACTATAATATATGTGTATATTCTATATATAACTATTAATTTTTTAAATATCAGAGAATCGAATCAATTTCTTTGAATTGAATAAAATTATATATTTTTTACGTTTAATCTGCTCAATTAAGATTTGTACAAATTAAACCTGAATAAATGTATAAGAAAGTATTCTTCATTTTTTGAAATGCTCATACTAAAGAGAATTTGAAATTAATTTTAAAAATTGTTTTCTTCACATGTTGTGCAAATAAAAGAATTAATGTTTCACACTTTAAATTTAATTATGAAGGAGATACAAGAAAAAATATTTCAGTGAGAGTTAGAGGCATAAAATAAAGGGAAAAATGGACTTTTTATTGTATATAATGGCACAAGATTGAAACGACAACGATTTTAGTTATGAGTGAAGTTAGCAGTACGAGAAAAGGACAAGAGTTGCCGTTAACAGACTGAGTTATTGACGATAAATTTTATAACAAAAGCACGAACAATTAGGACTTTTAAAGTTGTATTCAAAATGTATTAATTCTACAGAAAGTAGAATTTTCTACTTCTCCGTAGAATTTTATTTAGAGTGAACAAAAAAGACAAACTTTTCGTTTTAAAATTGAACAAAAATGTGTTATTTTCCATGTATGCGTTGTGAAAAGTGATTTTATAACACGTGTGCAGAAATTGAAATTTATATTAATTATGCTAATAGTTAATTAAAATACTAAATTATAAGTTGAATTTTTTCGAGAGTAGATTTTAATACTCTCAAATTCATTTAACCGATTAGCCAATCTCACGTACAGATAATAATCAAATGTTTTAAAATGTATCGTTATACATTTAAATATTTCATTATACATCAAATAACTCATTCTTATTGAATTTCCAAAATGGATTGTTGATAATAAAAGTAATCATGGCACAATTTGTAATTTCATAAAAAATTAATTTGTATAAACATTTAAGTACCCTGAGAAAATACGTTTTGTCAATAAAAGTTTTACTACTTTGTAAATTAATAGAGATATCAACTTTATTTTTATTTTTTAGGGTTAAAAAATCCAAAAGTTCCAGTCCAGATTTTTAAGGGCTGTTGAGTTATATCTGCTAGTTCGCGAATTTCATTTTCCAATATTTCTGTTTCCGTTATTTATATGGTATTCTACATTTGAAAAGCATTTAAAGTGTATAATAAGTACCATATTGTTCATATGCGCGCAAAAAAATCTTGCCGAGGTCGAAATTTTTCCATTTTTCTGTAATTTTTATCAAAAACGATTAAATTTATTTGAACTTTGATTTGAAGCTGGAAATCTCTTCTTTCGAAAAGTTATAAAAATTCTCAGAAAAAGTGGCTGTACTTAATGCAAACAACTTGTAAATAAGACAAATTGTTTAAAATTTTTGCCAACTTTGAACATGTACAAAAGAAAAAATTGCGTTCATCATTCACATTTTTTATGATGGATTATGAAAATTTATCATTTTTTAAATAAAATGAAAAATAACTTCACTTTTCCGATGAAAAATAACAAATTTATGGCCAATCGAAAAGTGTTATGTATTTTCGTACTTTTTCTGTGCTATTAAGAAAAATCATACAGTTATCGATAAATTCGAATTTAAATAAGGCGGAATAATTATGGTATTTTAATTGTATACTTTTTTAGTATGGTTATATGGATAATATACGGTTTTGACATGGCAATGACATAGCAATGGCATAGCATAGCATAGCATTGGCATGGTAGTGGCATTATATATATGCATATTTTGTTTCATTATATATATTTTATCATTATATATGAGAGTTTATCTGATTAAATTATAATAAACATTAGTTACTTGTGTTTACCGGATTATCTTTTCTGAATAATTTGTTTTGCATAAATATTGTATATGCTTCATTTATGTCTGAATATGCATACGTATCTTTAAATTTTGCCATTTTATTTATACTTGAGATTTGAATGAATTTCCGAGTAAACAACGATAGGTTCAAATTTTTGTATGTCATAACAAATATATTTTTTTCTTATATAAAATGCATTGACTTCAAAACTCGTTTCATAATGTATATAATTTAAATGTCTACAATTAGGAGTAAATGGAAAATCATCATTTTAGGTCTAAAATTGCAGGTAAAGTCTGTAATTTCACATTTTAGTTTCAATTTTTCATGTGCATATAAATATTATTTTTAAGACTTATAATTTTAGCAGAATCATAAATGCTTCTTTTATAAATATACAATTTGTTGAAGAAATCTGGACAAGATGCTTTGAATTCATCATTTTGTCGAATAATTATAAATGAATCATCAATAAGATAAATAATTTTGCTGTTATTGTGTGAGATTGACGATATTATATTAAGATCTTCTTTTATGTCAGTTATGTAGTCACAATATACTGAAAAAGATTTCGTGTACAATATTATTTAAACAAATGATTAACAAATAGGAATTTAAATAAATCATGTATAAAATGTTGATAAGATATTTATTTTATCTTAAACTAACAATAAACGTGAATGAAATGAAAAAATTATTTTTTATTTTAAGAGATTAAACCTACTTGCTTACAAGAACAAAGGAGACTGGGAAATGCTTTTCAAAATAATTGACATCGTGTTCTTGTAGAGTGTGATTTGTGTTTAAAATATGTTATTAAAGAGGCACTCTTATCTCAATGAAATTCGTTTTTTATTATTTTTTTTATTATATATGTATGCTTTAAGCTATGACAAATTATTAATAGCCTAGTTATGTATTTACTTCAAATAATTATACGAAATATATTTTCATATATATTTATGTTTGCAACTGTGTGTAATTTATCATGTTCCTAAATAAATATTTTATTTTAATAAAAAAATTTCTGCAATGTAGGAACTAAAAAAAAACTGAAAAATAATATTGACGTTTCAAAAATATTATATTTTCCTCATCAGAATTCTTATGAAAAAAACTCTTTTTTTTTCCTTTCAAACGTACAAAATATATATTTATATCAAATAGATTTTATATATTTGGTCGATTTTCACATCTGTCTATTGTCATATAGTTATGAGTAAGTTTGAACTCCTAGATAAATCGTTATTAACAAAAAGAAAGGGGAAAAATCAATCATAAGTGCGGCGGCGCGAGCTTAGATATAATAATGAAAATACAAATTTCAACAAATAAGAGTTTTAAATTTTAGGATCTGAATGGAAGGGACAGAGCACAAATATATCATCCAATACTTTTTTACAATGCATAGATCGGATAGACCTAAGTGTATTTACTACGAAAAAGTACAGGTGAAACTCTGCTCACTTTTTATGTCTAAAAAAATTAGTCACAAACTAGTTTTTTAGACTGAGAGTCATTGTGAAGAAACACCTTGGGGTGTTTGTATGTCTATACGTATGTAGGGACTTGTACGTATAAAGAAGATTATAGATTTCCCTAAAACGCTTATCAGATAAGTTTTATGAATTTTAGCCACGTAAATTTACTACAATTATTGTTGTGCAATTAATTACTATTACGAAGGCAAGAATAGATACAGCTTTATCTTGAATGGATTTATGATAGTATAAACTTACAAAGTTAACTATGAACACTGGATAATTTTCTTTTAGCTCGTGCACACTTTCCAAGTAATTTTATCTTCGAATGAATTATTTCCGATTGTTAAATATTGCAACTCATATATCTCATGACTAATTACAGTCGCAGTATTTCTATTTATTCCATTTTAAATATTAGTTAAAACATCGGTTTAGCTTCACCAAGGCTTAGTTTATGCCATTTGTGTCTGTATTTTTATATCATTATTTAATCGTAAAGATTCTTTTTTTTTAAATCAGCATTGAAATCCGCTGAATTTCCCCAAAACAAACTCAGACTCCACTCCCAAGTAGCTCTTACATGGTGCAAATATTCATGTATTTCTGCTATGATCAATACTCAGAATTAATTTTTTTAATTTCGAGTTTCACATAATTATCTCAAAGTTAATTATAAAAATACAAAATTGCAATGAAAATATGAATGAACTGTAGAGTTCTCTTAAAAGTAATTATAAAATAACTCGGTAAATATTAAAAAAATTAATTTTTATATCATTATTGATATTGACCATAGTAAAATTTTGCTCCGATCAAGCGATTAAAATTTCGAACTTGCTTTGCAAGACTGAAATCGAGTTTTGAGGTTTCGACATAATATCTAATTATTTATTATTTGTGTTTTTAAATTATTGTTCTCAAAATTTTCCTACCAGTTAAGTAGTATACTATTTTCTGCCATCGTGATACCAACATCAAGATACCAGAAGTATCTTAGCAATGAAGTCACCGTCAAGTACTCTGCACTCTACTTCTTATCTCAGCTAACGTATCCTTAAACTTATCCAACTTTCTCTAAAAAACAACAAGCTTGGTTGGAGAGTTAAATAATGGCTCACGAAGGTGACTTCACTCCTCACCTATACAAAACTTTCGTCAGCTTCATGATTTTCGATTGGGAATCTTTCTGTGCCAGGTATCCAGATCATAGCTGTTTCGCGATTCAAAGTGTTATTGAAAAATTGTTGAAACGCTGTAAAATAAGATTTATAAAATATACGGGGAAAATATACAAATAAAGAAAAGTTCAAAATAAGAAAAATTGAATTAAAAAGTAGCTGCTCAACATACTTGATATGTAGCCAGTTTCTACAATTCAGTCCTAAAGAAAATATTTATTCTAAATTGAAATAATATTTTCATTTCAAAATAAATATAAAAATAAAATTAATATTAAGTAAAACTCATTTTATCGGTACTTTACAATTTATTATTTTTATCAACATTTTGACAGATCATTTATATACAAAAGCAACAATCCATATTATATAATTTACATATTTTTACAAATGGTAAATTAACCGTTTAGATGGTTTCTCTGTTACATTTACGTTATCAGTCGGTACGTTTGAGCGCAGTGCACCCTTGAATTTTTCGCCTGAATATTCGTAAATGAACATATCTCGATATTTATCACATTTCACAATTATATCTTGCGACTTTGGAATCATGTTCGATCTAAGAGATAGATTTTAGCAAACTAGTAGAACCCGCGTTTTTTTTAAAGAAATTGAATAAATAAATGCTAATCAGTTGCAAACGTGTGCAATAAATACATCCAATAATTTCAGCTATTTATCTTATAACTTCAAATTCAAATTGACAAGTACATTAAAAATAGCTGTTTTTCGATTGAACAAATTACAAAACATTTTGTTCCTTTCGTCATTACATTTTATTTTGTTCATTAACATTTATTAGCGTTAATTATAGATTGAGTTCAGCGATTAATTAATATTAATTCATATTAGCATTCATCCTTGAATTCGAGTCACTTGAAACGATCCTCATCCAATGAATAGAAAATCGTCTAAGCTTTATTCACGAAAATATAAATTTTACTGTTCCTAAGGTGACTATTTAAACAATTTAGACAATCGATGTTCATGTCTTGCTTAAACGTCATTAAAGATTCGTGCAAAAAATGCTTTGTGCTGTATTACGGTACGTTTGAGTAGAGTTCGTTCGTTTTTGGCTTCGTTACTCTAGAACACTATTATCACATGGTAACTTTGTCTCGAAAGAGTTCGATCTGAAGAAAAAAAAAGAGTAAAACTCAACGCGGAAAGTCAGATGTACAAGTTGACGCACACTTTTTGGTTCGCTAATGAACTTGCATTGGCTTTTCAAGAACACGGAATATATTCTTGAGCCTAAACTCTGTTAGCTAGAATATCGTGAAACGTCGGTCCAATACGCGACAAGATTTTACAAATTACTTACATCGCTAACCTACCGGCTAGCGGCTTAAAAAAATTTTTATACAGTTCCATTCAGTTACGTTTATTGCGACCAGCTGGGCGCAAGACTTTTGAACAAGTGTCACAAGTTGATCAGACACTCAAGTTGAGAGATTGTTAAAAAACGAGAACTGTATTCCCGTTGTTTGCGCAGTTGTCTGTCGTTTGATTGTTGTTTGGTGAAGCTCAGGTGTTGAGTCTTTCTTGAACTTTTTATGTAACAAAAGGAAGGAAGGAAGACTTGATTAGAACACTGTCAAGGATTGGTAATTAAATAAATTTATCTTCATAAATTAGCTTTTCCGTAGCATGCATGTTTAACGTATATATACACCATATATGAGCCACCCATTTAAAAAGAACATATATTTCACATAAATATTGCATATCTTGAAAATAACATACATCTCACGTCTGTATTTATATTATCCAAATGTTGCATACATGCGGCATAAGTGTAATGTTGCATATATGTTCAAATACTATTTACATATATACGGCATACATGTTAAAAATTTATGGCGCATATACATCTTTTTACTAATATATTTGTATTGCATATGTAACATTAATGTGCTATATATGTTAATATATATGTGATATAAATACACATATGTGGAATTTATGGACCATAAATGAACTATATATATACATCATTTATTATCGTATTAACTACATACCCTAATAATCACAATATCAGATTTTCGTAAAATTGGCATAAAATCGATAGTTTTTCGCAGTTAACACATATGTTACGCAAATTTGAAACATGCGATTACCAGGGTATATAAGCTATTTATGAAGCCAATCATAAATTTTTTTTAAGAGTTGATTAATGTTGTTATTAGTTTGTCTTTCCATTTTTATAAAGTTTATAACTTTATAAGTATATAAAGTAATAAACATTACTTTATCGTTTGTCATTAACAATGTGATTTCTCATTTTGTTGTACCTTTTCATTAAACAAAATTGTACAAATAAAAAAAATAGTATGTTTCAAAATATGTAGCTTTCAACGCTCAAAGCCTTGTAAACAATTAGTATGAATTGATTTTTGACATTGACTGCGTGACGTCTGTCTTCGATGATAACAAAACTGAATTTTGTAAAATTCAAAATTAACTTTCAATTAAACTTTTTTCAAATAAAATACATAAAACAATAACTTGTATGTTCTTAATGCACACGAAAAGAAAATCCAGCTTTTTCAATGAAAATGAGTATAAAAAAGTAATGTCACAATTGAAAATCTTCATTTAGATTTACAAGATCTGATAATCAAGATTGCGTACAAAATTTATAAACCCTATGTAAACATAGATTTATATAAACGTTTTGTAACAGAGTCCTTACTATGTCAATCAATTTTTACGTACTATTATTATTATTCACAATATAATAACTCTATTTCAAATTTTGTTACTCATAATTTTATTTGCGTCAAAAATTGAAGATACTGAAAATAGTCTTTTATACATTGTGATGGAAAATCAGCCAAATTGACTTAAAACGTATGAAATTCATGTAATTCTCTCAACTTATCGAGGACTCTTCGTTACAATGTTTTATTATCTTAAACAATGATATAAATCACATACTTATAAATATATATTTACAACAAATAAAAACTTATTTAAAAAAATCAGTCAAACAATTAATTGAAAACCAAGCAACAGGCATTTAAATATCAACAATGATTTCGAAAAACAAAATATCGTACCGGAACTTGTTTCAGAACGCCACACAGTCGTCGATAAAGTGGTTATATAATACTCATGGATCGACGGTAACGCTTCCTGGTGGAAATGACAGGTACCGACACCGGGGTAGGAGGTGTCACAGGGGTCTGTGGGGGCACAGGGGTTAGTGGTGATTCAGCCGAGAAGGCTGAAGAGGGGGGCCTGAGCTACCAAATACAATTTTCAGTCTGTGGTGTTCGCATCACTCCCACACCACCACCCAAACGTCGGTAATTCATGCACCCGCACAGTCGCCATTGGTTCTGTTCCGTGTCATAAACTTCAATTGTTTTTAGATAAGCCGTGCCATCAAAACCGCCAACGGCATACAGCTGTCCATTAACTACTGCTAAGCCAACCTGAAATTAAAAATTTCACATTTTCTATGAGAAAAGGAAAACCGAATAAAAATATCATTTTACAAATACTCTGTAACTTTGAAAAATCCTTACTCCACTACGTCTCGAAGTCATTGCAACGATAGGACTCCATGTATTGGTGTGTGGGTTATATCGTTCGGCACTTGATAGTTCCATGCTTTCGTCTCTACCTCCGACGGCGTAGATTAAATTATTGAACACAGCACAGCCTAAGTGTTTGCGTCTCGTAGACATCGGGGACACTTGGGACCACTTATTTTGACGGGGGTCGTATCGCTCAACCGTAGTCAATGGCGATTGACCATCTGAACCACCAATTGCGTATAAATAACCACCCAAAACGGCAACTGCAACTCCTAATCGCCGGGTCGTCATCGGGGATACTCGGGACCATTTATTTTCTTTTGGATCATATCTGTGATAAGAAAATTTGTTTATTAAACAAATTTTTACAAATTGTATACATAGTTGAATCCACTTTAAATTGATGAGTTCTTTTTTATAATCAATTTTTGAGTTTGCTTATAATTATAAATAATATTATTTAAATTATAAAATTACAGCAAGTAATTTAAAATTCCCATAAAAATGCACATTACTACTCGTCCTTTTGAGTGAGTTTGTTACAGAAAAATTTGATTTTTTCATCAATTCATAAATTGTAAAATAAAGATTGTAGAATTTATTTAAATTTTTAAAACTTAAATAACAATTAAAATTTTCAGTTTTCCAATTTTACATACAATGTTCTATACAATATTCATTGTTTTAATATTTAATTATTGAAAAAAATGCGATTGTTCGGTATTTCATTCAATTGTTATACGATTTTACAGTATAATGTAATAATACTCTCAAATCCCTCAAGAGGGATTCAATCTTGTATTCTACATGTTTCTTTCACTTGATGCTTCAAAATAACACGTAGCTAATGAAACTTCTGTTGTTTCGAGAAGTGAAAATTTCTAATCTTGCAGTATTAGAAAAAAAGGATTTCAATTTAGTATCTAATATTTGAAAAAAAAATCTTGTTTTTATTAGAATTGATTTGTTATTTACATTTGTATATATCTAATTGCGTAAATTACGTTATTAATAACAATAAAATTAGTATAAAGTTTCATGATGTTGATATTATTCACAATTAGAAATACAATCAAATATATTTTTGACTCGTTGTTTATGAAAATAATGATGTGTAAAATGTTGCCAGTTAAGCAGTGATGGGTGTAAATCCACTGTCTATTTTAAAAATGATACAAAATAAAATTGGATGGAATATATTTATATTTGATTTAAAAATTGTTTCAAAATGAATAATCACTGACAAATAAAAAATGTATAAAAAGATAACTATATACAGATATCATCACATTATCATTAAATTTATACATTTGTATTTAAAAATATATGTAATTTTTGTTGCAATTTTATGCTACATATTATTAATTCTTCTTCATTTTTATGAAATGTTAGTTAAATTAACTTTCTCCAATAAAGAATAATATTTGTATCAAATAAACGAAAGTACTTCATTTTTAATTTGAATATATCTCATGTTCATGAAGCAGATTAAAATAACAGACCTTTCGACATGATTAAGACACTGTACACCGTCCTGTCCTCCAACAGCATACAGGTATCCATCAAGCACCGCGACACCCACACTTGTCCTGCAAGAGGTTGTGGGAGCGACGTCACAAGACCATTGGTTGGTCTGGGGGTCGTACCTCTCGATGCTGTTGAGATAGCTTTGTCCATCATGGCCTCCAACAGCATATAGCAAATCGTTAAGTACCGCGACTCCAACACCACACCTTCGTTTGCTCATAGGTGCGACCATCTTCCAGTCAGTGGTGTTCGGGTCAAATCGCTCAACGCTGGCGATTGCATCACCAGAACACCAACCACCAACGGCAAAAAGAACTTCACCTCGACGAGTCGGTTTGCGCGGCCTCGTTCGTGGGCCCTGCATAAGAGGTCTCTCCTGTGGCAATAACAAGTAATTCTTTGCTTCATCAACGAGATCCCGACAAGCGTCGTCTGAACGAATCAGAAGATCCGAACCCACGGTGCCTACTAGGAACTTTGGACTCAGCAGTGGTAGCCGCACATGCTGGAGTACCTGTGACAATTGCTGCCGCCGCTCACTCATGCTATACTTCACCCAATTCATCACCGCACTGAACACTTGCTCTTCGGTTCGCACGTTTAGCTCATCCGAAGATATTATATCTACTAATTGAGTTACTGGCAGTAGCAAGAATTCTTCGCATTCCATAACCTAAAAAATAATAGAAAATTAAAAATGACGATTATTTTGCTTAAAAACATGTATTCAATATTTATGATATATGCATTTTTATATTGTATAATAATGATAACTCGTTTTTTTAAAACACAGAAAAAGAATCTTTCCATTAGATTATAATTATTTAACAAATTAACATTCAATGGCGCTTCATTTTAAAGATTATTCAGATCTTTTTATTTTTTGAAAGATTGTTCGAATAGAAAATTATGTGCTCGTAAATTATCCATTATTGTTTGAATTTTAAAGATATTATTATTTAATATGGTTCATATTACAAATTTATTGAAGTCAAATCATACTAGAATAAAATTATAAGTCATTGAAAACTTCCATGTGTCACAAGAAATTGTTAATCTATAAACTTTTTCCTTTAGAATGTATGTATTACCCACAATTAACGTTTAATAAAATATGATAATATATGGTAATAATTGATAATATTAAAAGATTATTTTTCTTAAAATTCGTAGAATTTATTTTTGACTTTACAAATGAAAATTCTTCTTTTAATGTACTTTTATAAGGATTGAAAAATGCTAAAAACAACCTCTTGAAAATTGTGTTGCGTGAATTTATCAGCAATACGCAGCAGTTCACGACAGGAATGGGTATCTGCAAACGCCCGTATTCCTAAACAATTAGAAGGATCTAATTGTCTTTTTAGAAATTCACAGCAAATATCCTGAATCTCCGCGAGTTGCAGCAAACAAGCTGCGGGCAGTAAAGTTTGTACATTGGCCTCCTCGATTATGATGTGCGATGTGTAACAAAAGTCTATCAGTAGTTCCATCGCGACTTCATCAATGTCCCTAATCGTCACTTCCGTCTGCCGGGATTCCGCCAGTTCGCCAGTGAACATCGCCCTACAACATTCCATTTTGAATTTCGTTCTGTCATGAAAAAAAAAAAAAAATGAATGTAAAAATAAAGTATAAATAAATACTTATTAGTAATGTTATAAATATATTGTTCATTACACAAATTTATATTTTATTTTATATTATTTTTTTTATATTATTATTATAAAATTGTTTTCTTACCGAAAGTAAGGACTGCATGCTGATAGAATGACTCGGTGGGCAAAAATTTTTCTTGAGCCAACATTGAGGACGACATCGCAAAGTTCGCGGTGTCTTCTGAGGACGTTTAACTCGGTGAGGGTTGTGCGCGGGTGTTTTTCAGAAGTATGACTGAGACGAGCCGGTGAAGGAGCACGATCGACACCCATTTCGCCCATCCTCTGCGAGGAAGACGGACAAATACCAACACCCCCCGAGGCACCTCGAGTCGCCCCTGTTAACTGGAGGCGCAGTGGGGGTGACGCCCAACCCCACACCGAGTCTATCTGCAACACCATTCACTGGTCGACTTGCTCCCCAAGTCTCCGCAGCCGACTTCCTTTTTATCCTCGTGAATCTCGTGCTATAAACAGTTTGAAATTTATATTTTAATAAATAATTGGAAACAATCCATTTTTGATTAAATATAAATTGAAAAAAATAAGTATAAACTGCTAAATACATATTACTTATTGGAAATTAAAATATATATAATAATAACAATTTAATTAATTCTTATTTAAAATGCATATAAAAATAGATAATTATTTATTTAAATCAATGAAAGTACATTGCAGTTTCATTATAAAAATGCATAAAAATTAATAATTTAATATTTTAAATA
Source organism: Psix sp. ZL-2020 (assembly GCA_022817045.1). Taxonomy (NCBI): domain Eukaryota; kingdom Metazoa; phylum Arthropoda; class Insecta; order Hymenoptera; family Scelionidae; genus Psix; species Psix sp. ZL-2020. The sequence continues at coordinate 212 of JABFQD010003355.1, read as the reverse complement.
TTTGAAGACATTTTACTGTGTAGTTCACTGGAAGTTGAAAATTATTCGCTAAATTCTTAGATGAATGATACAGTCATGCTTAACAATGAATATTTATGAAACATTTCTAATAAATTATATTTTTTATATTCCCAACTTGAAATTGATGTTAAGATTCGACACAATTTAATTATTTATTTATAAAAGATTAAAATAAATACTGAAAAAGTTAT
>JABFQD010003354.1:0-13405 GCA_022817045.1 Psix sp. ZL-2020 | reverse complement strand
ATGTATGTATGTATAACTAATATTTTTAATAGATATAATACATAAAAGAAACAGTAATTTTCAAAATGAAAAAATAAAATTCATTTTTTGTAATGTAATTAACTTACACCAAATATATTTGTTTACAGAATCCGGAAAAAGGTTTTAGAAGGTTGACTCCTAATCAAACAGTTGGACTGAAATATGCAGGTGTTATTTTATCGGTTATTAAAGTTGAAAAAGATGATAAGGGAGTTATAAAAAATATTGTTGTCGATCAACAAACAGTGTCAAATGACAATAAACCGAAAGCCTTTATTCACTGGGTATCAAATCCTATTTCAGTTGAAGTTCGTCTGTACGATCGTTTGTAAGTATATTTATTATATATGTTGAATAATGAACGCAGAAATAAACTAAATGCTAATAATCATACATATATATGCGAAATGTGTACATATACATGAAATCGGTTTTTCTTTTTTTTTGCAAAACAAATTATAAAAGAAATATTTACTTTTTATAGGTTTAATCACAAAAATCCGGAAGATGTAAATGAAGTGCCAAAAGGTTTTCTAAGTGACATAAACGTAAACAGTAAACAAGAGTTGACGGCCTTCGCCGACAAAAGTTTGGAGTCGCTCATCAAACCTTTCAGCAAGTTTCAGTTCGAAAGAACTGGATTTTTCTCTGTCGACCCTGACACAAAGTCCGGACATGTAAGACATGTTTTTACCTGTAAAACGAGTTAGTTATTTTTTTATCGAAATTGTATTAATGAATTTCAATCGTTGAATTCATTTTTCAGATCATCTTTAACAGGACTGTCGCTCTCAAAGAAGATTCCGGAAAGATTTAACTGCTGTTAAACATCAGATGAATAGTTCAAGATTTATTTTCATTCTTCAAATCTGTTAACGTTCTGCAATTAAGAGGAATTTATTTATCTCTTTATTCATCTTATATTCTCTCTGTCTTGTTTACTTTTTACCTTTTATTACACTAATGTAATTATCGTCACTTTTTGGAATATAAGATCATGATTGAACGTAATCTTATTATTTTTGTAAGGGAACGAATAAACAACCCTATCAATTGTACTCATTGTCATTTTCTTATTGAACTTCCTTTGTTCTTATTACTATAATTGCAACGATTATTTTGTATATTTTATTTCACATCATTATTCGATTATCATCGAAAAAAATTGCTTTAAAATTGTATCGCTTATAAAATTACAATCGCATATGATTGTTCGTACTTTGTTTCCACAATAATTGCTGATCTTAAAATATTGCCAATATATCTCAATGTTTCTATCCACGAGTGTTAGCAAAATTTTATCAAGCTATAATTAGTGTCCACTTTTTTATGTTACAGGTTCGTATAAGGAATGCGAAAAAATATGACACGCAAATTGAGAATGAAATTTCAAAATGAACTAGGCAGCAGTCTAAGAGAAATTTTCCCATGACGCGATGTAGATGCGAATTGAGATAAAGAACGCGCGACGGCTTCGCAAAAGTCGCTCATCTTGTATGCGTGCGGTGAATTAAAAGCGGTAATTATCGATTCTTATTAGCGAATTCGAAAAAAGTGATTTGTCTGCGCTCGACCAAGCGATAATTACCTAGCGATGTAAATGAGCTACGGTTTGAAATGCGAAATTCAGTGTTGCCCCCTCCTGTTAGTTCTTGCTTCTCTTTTATTAATTCCTACTCTCGCGTGGCACCTCGATGAAAACAGCATGAGGTTGGTGTCTTCGCGAAGACAGTTCGCTTGGTTCGTTGTACTGGCAAACACCGCAGTAGGTTCGAAAACACGCGAAGCCACGAATTCTAAGAGAAAGACAGAGAAAAAAGAGCTCGGGTCGAGACAGGGGCTTCACATTAACGCGTGTTACATACCGATATCAATCATGTTTAGCAGCAGCCGCACAGGTACGAAATAATCATAATTTTCCAACTTTCAGAATGAATCGCACGACGCTGATGATAATGATCTTAGATTCGGATTCCGAAATTTCGCCCGAAACCCGATTCGCTCTTACACAATCGCCCTTCTTTTTCTTTAAATCATCTTTTAAGTCCAAATCGCTTCCAATAGTATTTGTCGATTTTTGGACTTTTTATTTTATTTGATTTCACATCGATTTTTAGTTATCACAAATGTATTTACTTGAATTATGAAACTGATACCATCATTACCGGCTTTTTGTGAAAATTAGATCTAAAACGACGATGTTCATAATTTGTTTGTTTTATTTTATTATTTGTACTTATGATTTGTTTAACTAGATTGCATATTTAAGTAATGCAAATTGTTATTAAGAATTGTAACTTAATGGAGTGAAGAAGTGTGCGACTATCGTTTTAACGAATCGTAGCAGCATAATAAATCGCTGACCATACTTACCTCCTCGGTGGGGATCCTGTTGGTCAAGGTTAAGGGTCAAGTTGACTGACCGCAAATGAATTTGCAGCTTAATTGCTGCAACAAATATCCCAAGACAAAACGTTTTTTCAGCCAGTTATTGTGTTGCAGTGATTTTCTTGCTACATCTTGTCCTGGCAACTAATTGTAGCGCCAATACGGAAAATGAATCCAACACCACCGAGTTCAATTATCCTACCTACGAGAGAGAGATTGACGACTTCGTCCCCCATCCCATTCAAGCTTTCAATTCTTTCGATTGGGCTTTTTGGAAGGTTCATATTTTATTCTTTACAGATTCATTTGTTATCTTTATTTTTTATTTCTAATTTCTTCTTTTTACATTTATGCATAAGATTCATATTTACTTTTATCAAGAGGAATTTTCATACTACAATTTGATATGTCATAATGAAGAGATAAAAGCAAATTAAAATAACTTCGACTATATGTTAAGAAATATATTATTGTGAAGTAATATTATTATTATTTGAAATAGTAATATAATAGTTTCTCAATGGGAATTATAATCTGTTGATGATTATAGATTAGATAGAATAAACGTGAGAAATGAAAGGGGTTCGAAAATGAACAAATGTTAATAAAGATCTTGTGACACAACGCGTAGACTATTTTAAAAGTTAATTTTTTAGATGTGCGTAAATAATTGTATCATACCTAGAACATATTGATATAATTATTTATTCATGTTTATAATATTCTCAAATAATCAAACAATACACTAAAGGTTTAAGATTAAACAAAAATAAATTTGAAGCTTTTGTTGTTTGAACAAACATTTACTTGTTCATTTTCTGTCTTATTGCAACAATTTTGCAAACTGCAAATATTCAACAATTTTTTTCGAAAGTTATTTTTGGATTCAAAATTTATTATTTAGATATTTTATTTTAATATAACTATGAACAATTCAGTCTGATATAAAAAAAGTTTGTTCATAATTTTGAAACTGCTTAAAATTAGTGGAAAATATATATTTATGATAAATAGCCACTTAAGTTAACTAGTACTTAAACAATCAAAAACGGGAAAATATTTATATTAAGAGCATGCCTCACTCATAATGTAAAGCGTGACACCTTTTAACAAATTTTTGTATGTGTAAGAAATATGTATTATCCACAACAATTTTATATGAAAAAAATCAATTAGTGAAAAAGGCTTGATGCGGCATTTAATCGCTTAGGTATTTAGAAAACATTGTGAAAAGTGATAACATTTAAGTTTCATCAATTTTAGTACCAAATTGTTTAGGTATTAGAATTTTTTGACTTTAGAATCAATGTTCATTCTTAAACGTTAAACTACGTAATATGTATACATTTTTTAGCGCCTAAATATTTGGATGCATAATTTTGATTTAAGTTGCATAAGAATATATGATGAAAAAGAAACCTTTAAGAAATAGTATATACGTTCAATAGGAGATTCATAGGGTATGCAAAGAATTTGATGACATTTTATGTATGAATCCTTGTGTAAATATGAATAGGAATTTTCAGTTACAAGTTTTTATGAAAAAAAGCAATTTTATGTTTTTTTCATGCAATATACAGAAAAATAAAAACAACTTTTTCTAACAGTCTACGTCTTGTTATATTTACATACCATTTGATACATAAAATTTGATAAATTTGATGAAAACCTTATATATTTTGTGTAATGCAAGTACATAACATTTTATAAATGCTTTTTATTATGTTATCCTATGCGCTTAAAATCAGGAAAACTATTATCTCAATTGGTTTGATTAGAAATAAAAGAATTATTGAAAAAAAAAACATTAAAGTGTTGTAAAAAAATTGAAGTAAACAAAAATGTAAAAGAAAATGCTTAACCATTAAGTTTGTGTTATAAATTTGTTCGTTTTTTACAATCTCTATTAAATGCCTAAAATGACAATATTTTTGCTTCTAAGGGTATTAATAGAAGCTATTTTGTTTGTTTGTTTGATTAATTAAGCTATTTATCTTAGATGCACTCATATATTTGTTCAATTTTAAAATAAACTTGATTTCCGTATGTACAACCCTGTTTTGTGCAACAATCTTGTTTCATGCAACAAATATCATGTGCCTCATTGAACTTTCGTTATAACATAAAGCGAATGTTTACAATCCCGTAGTGTTGCATGAATCGAGGGTTGAGTTAACAATTTTTGATTATACATTCATCATAAAAACCATGATAATCACATTCTAGGTGATAAATAAAGGCAATTACGATAATGCATTAATATCGCCTTTATCAGTCAAATTAGGATTGACACTTTTATATGAAGGTGCTGACGATCAAACGGCCAACGAACTTGCCTTAGCGTTGAATTTACCAGCGAGTCGACCTGCTATACGCGATTTAATTTCCGACCTTTTAAAATCGCTCAATGTAAGTTAAAAACCTTCATTTTCAACAAACTCATCTTAATTAAAATCAAAAATAATGATTTATCCATAAAATATCAAATATGTTAAGAATTGGAAATTCATTTATTATTTTTTGATCATAAAGTTCCTTAAATTCCAGAAATGAATTTTGTTAGTCATAACACGATTGTAACCTTAGTTTTGCTAACAAGATTGTTAGAATTTACAAGCATCCATTTAATTTCATTTTCAAGCTCTATGACATGTTAATAGGAGCCGAGTCCAGATTACATTCTGAACGTGGGTACCAGATTATACATTGATTTGTCGATAGTGTCCAAGTTGAGATACAAAGCTATAGCGAAAACATTTTACGAGACCGACGTCAAAAATGTTAATTTTTCTGACACACGTTCGATTGCGAGCGACGTCAACAATTGGGCCAGGATTTTGACTCAGGGCAACATCGACCTACTTATTGAAGATGGTTTTGCATATTATACATAAAATATACTAACCCATTACTATTTTAACCAAAATTTTTGAACACAGTAATTTATTTTTATCCCACAATTTTATTTCTTTATTCTAACAAGAAAAATAAGCGCGATAATAGTGATATTCTTTTTATTTCAGAAAGCCGACTTCAAGACTCCGTCTTACTTTTGACTAGCGCTCTATTTTTCAAGGGGACTTGGAAAAACCACCCTTTTTCCAAAGATAATACAATGCAAGATACTTTTTTGTCGCCCACGGGAATTATCATAGGCGATTATATGAGAGCAGACAGCTATTTTTATTTCTATTACTGCAATGAATTAGAAGCTAAATTTTTACGTTTACCCTATAAAGTAAGTGTTCTTTTTCATTTCTTATATTCTAAATTTTCTTCTTAATGTTTCTTTTACTGGTTTATTTTTTGAGTTATTATTGTTATCAACATTGTAAAGATGTTTTTTTTTTAAAGGGAAGCAAATACGCGATGTATATAATATTGCCAGATGATAACAACACATTAGACAATTTGATTGAGAAATTAAATCCAGATGTTTTGAACAAAATTGTTTGGAACATGGAAAAGCTGCCGGTTGACGTAAAGATTCCAAAATTCAAATTCGAAGCGAGTAACCATTTGGAGCAGGCTCTTCGTGAGGTAAACTCGAGCTTTTAATTTTGTGATAAGATTACACGCAAAAAAGTTTTATGAAAATGAGGTAAAGCGTCGAAGGATGCTTCTTAATAACGGTTCTTCGTGTTGCTTAGATGGGTATCAAAGAAGTTTTCACAAATAAAGCCACTCTGTCTGGTTTCGCCTACAGTCAATACACCGATGGTAATTTGTACGTCTCGGATATCATTCACAAGGCTGGCATTGAAGTCAATGAAGAAGGCACGTCAGCATTCGCTACTACAGGTATTTTGAATTGTTATACTATAATAAATAATCCTAAGGTATATCATAGTTTCACATACCAGGGTATAATTATAATTACAAGGTAAAAAGTAATGACGATTAAATATTAATTCAGCGTCAATAGATGCATTTAATTTGTAATTTTACTTTTCGTGATTTTGAAATTCTAATCTTTGAATTGCATTTCAAATTGTTTTTATAATATAATAAAAAATAAGATACTTTTTTTTTATAAGAGCATGAACAAAAGATTCCTTTTGTTTGAATGTACTTTATTTCTTAAAATTGGTTTTATTGTAGAGAGAGGACGGGGGGCGGATTCTCTTAATAAACCTATTATATAGTAAATCTAATGTTCAAAATAATACAATTAAGCACGATTACAATTGTTGAAAGGTTTTTTATGTTTTAAAATGGTCTATTATACCAATTTATTAAAAAAATTAAAAGTTAAAAAAGAAAACATTTATTCACCAATAAAAATTGTTTGTGGAATATAAAATAACAATTTTAGTTAAATTTGATTCAAAAGAGAACGAGGATAAAATGTGAAAAATCACTATGTTGAAAATTGTATGATAAACAATAATTTTTTGTTTGGCAGAAATCGAAATTGGGAACAAAAACTCTGGCATGTCATTTTACGCAACACATCCATTCATGTTTTATATAGAAGATGAATCCACCGCGGCTATTCTATATATGGGCAAAGTAAACAATCCTTTCGATGCGACTCCGAGTTCATCAGAACCGCCACAAGTGCCTGACAGCAGCAACAATAACATGATTAACATAGACGAAGCATACGGTAATTCTCCCAGTAAATCAAGTTATCAGTCTGGGTGGCATTGTAAATTAGTAGCGGATGACGATTGCTTTGAATGAATATATTGATGAATACACCTCCAAGAGCCTAAAGAACAAATCATCTTTTTTCTACACTTTTTAATTTTTTTTATTATTTCATTTCAGGTAACTTAGATATGCCAAGTATCGGTCTGAACGATCGAAACAATTACTTTAATATGGAATTGGCTCAGGTATTTTTTCGATGATCTAAATATTTTAAAGATCAGAGCTGAAATATTATTTACATTTTAGATAAAAATTTCTCTCCTGTAGAATAAAAAATTATGTTTTTATAGTGTATTTAATTTCATTTGAAAAGAACTTATAAAAAACGAAACATTTTGCAAACATCTGATATATCTTTTGTCACAGTCAAATTTGTATTTATTTTACTATTTTTATAGTATGATTTTAATGTTGGTCCCAACAAGCTATTTTTTCTCGTGTACTAGGGGTGATTATCATAAAAATGTGATTTTCGCTGATTGGTAATCAGATGAATAAATTTGACTTTTGGACAGACGCTATACAAGGAACACGAGGGTAACCTGATAGTGTCGCCTTTGAGTGTCAAGGCAGCTTTGATGACACTTATTGAGGGAACGGATGGCCGAACCCAACTAGAAATACTTTCAGCTTTACGGCTACCGACGAATTTATCTGACATCAGGAGTGTTGCTGATCGTGATTTGCAGATATTGAAGGCAGTAGCGAATTTTGCCTTTTTATTCATCTAATAAAATTGAAAATAAGCTTAAAAAGATAACACTTGAACATATAAAAAGATTAATAAAGATTTTTAGATCGATTTTTATTTCTATTGACAGTTGAATTAGAAAATTATTTTTAAGTTCTGATAATTTAAAAACTAACTTTCGAATCTTGAAGTATTACTTGAATTTCAAGCATGGTTTATATTTATTCTTTAACACTTGCATTCTTTAATAGTTTGACTATGTCAAGTACACTTATGTTCAGGTGTTAGTAAGTACTTTGAAAAAATTTTTTTGTCAAGACATGAATATTTCATTTTTTTATTCTAAGTATGACAACCAAAAATATTCAAATTCACTGGTTATATGTCAATTTTGTCTTATAAATTAAAAATATTTATTTTGTAACAATAATTATTAAATATTTTTATCAGGACATAAGTGAAAATGCAGTGCTGAATCTGGCAAACCGAGTCTGGGTTGGAGAAAATGTTAAAGTTTCCAAGGAATATAATAGGACTTTGCAAAATTACTACGGAAGCGACCTTAGTTCTGTAGATTTCAAGAACCCAGATAGCGCGGTCGCAGCTATTAATAGTTGGGTTAAAAAAAAAACTGATAATCACATACAATCGGTGGTCGATTTAGGTATCGGTTTTGACAGTCATTCCTATAGAGCCATTTTTTATCCCAGTCAATGTTATTGAATTAGAAATCAAATAGTTCGTAATCATTTAATATCAAGGTACGATGTTCGATTGCAGGAAGTTTGGAATCAGAAACGAAGCTACTTTTAACATCTGCTGTTCATTTCAAGAGTCAATGGAAGAATTCGTTCCTTCTGAATCACACTCGAGAAGGCTGTTTCAAAATTTTTGCCGCTGATTGTAAGTTTGTGCCGATGATGGAGAATTTTGATATGTACAAATATGCCAATATCCCGGCATTGGATGCTCAGGTTCTTGAGATTCCTTACGAGGTGATTATTTTTTAATGTTATTTTCTAAAAACTATGTTTGATAATTGAGATGATTATGTAGCTGTAAATTTTTAAGCTTTAAATAACAGGTGCTTTTACATGATAGGAATTTAATTTATTAGTGAAAGTAATTGTCAACTGCTTTATAAGTACATTGACCATATAACTGTATTGTAAGTAATGTATTTTTCGATTCATTTCTAGAATGATAAATTTTCGTTGCTTTTGATACTACCAAATAAACATGGGAAAGAATTTTTGGACACATTATCTCAAGATCTTTCATATATTCCTATTTCGCTGCTGTTGAAAAATCTTGAGCTTGCTGAGATCCAGTTGCAGCTACCGAAATTCCACATCGAGAATAAATTGAATCTAAAACAAACATTGTCTAAAGTAATTAGATTTTCAAATTTTCTTTTGCGAAATGTGCTCTTTGCGATTAAATGCATGTGCCTTTTTCTTCATTCATAACACATTTGTACATTTCGTTTTACAGCTTGGCGTTAAAGATTTATTCTCTATATATGCAAATATGACGAGTGCACTGCCAGATTCGCCATATTATGTCAGTGATGTTTTCCAAGATGTCAAAATTGAAGTCAATGAAAATGGCACTGAAGCATCTGCCGTGACTGGTAATTATTATGTACATTTTTAATATTCCATAAATTTAAGGAATTGTTTTTTATACCTTTGAACATTTTGAAATTTTGATGACAAATATTTTTCAGAATTGACAGTTGTTCCATTAATGGCGACATCGGATATTTCATTCAGAGCTAACCGTCCATTCCTGTTTTCTGTCATTGACAAATCAAGAAATAGCATACTATTTTCAGGAAGACTGATCGAACCTTGAAACAGACTGATAATCTATTGAATAGTTCCTTCTATTCCTGGACTGAATATTTTAATTTAAGATTTTATATGATAATATTACGATATTAATGATATTACAATTTATATACATAAGGCGTATATTATGATTAACATAAATAGTACTTACAAATATCTACGTTATATATTTGTTTAGCAACATACCTATTTAATATAAATATAAAAAGAGTAAAAATATAACATTTCAAAAGTTGACACGCAATACTTTATTAACATTTCAATAATACTTTGTTTATATATATTTATATATAATTTATCAAACACTAACATTTTTTATACAATAATATTGGAAAAAAGCTGTACTAACATTCATAAGAAACAAATGTTAAAAATAAATTATCATCAATCGCAGTAAAGGTTGCGAGTTTATTCGCGTCGAGTAATTTGAGTTTTCCAAGCAAGTCGCGAGTCGCTTTAACGACGTTGGATAAAGCAGTGAGTACTTAGTTTGAAATCGCGTTACGAAAAGCGCGATTATCGCGTTCTGCTGAATCGTTTATAATCTCTGGATTGAATCTGTAAAAGCTCTTTATACGCTTTTCCACATATTCACATTTCAATGTATCGTGGAGTCAAAGTACAACTGACTTTTTCTCTAAATGAATTCATCTAAATAAAAATTGAATAAATCAACTTCTTAACAACTCACTCAGTCTCATAAGTCACATCAACATATTCGATTAATTTGCAAAAACGATTAAGCAAATAAGCAATCGATAGATGAATGCTACAATTCTTTTCCTTGCGCATCTGTTAATGACATGCAATTCGAATCAAACAAAAAAGAACTTAAGAGTTCCTTGATTCAGCTCATTTACCTAAGAACAAGTTTCACCGAAGACAAGAAAAAGCGACGACGCGTTTTTGCTCGAGTTTTCGATGCCGTATTATTCTCATTAAGAGACTGACGGGGAGAAGAAGCGGCTCGTCGACGGAACTTAGTTCGTCACGCTTGGTGGCGGTGAGGCCAGCCAGGTATATCTCGAGGATAACGTTACTTCGCGTTGGCCGCTGCGCAAACTTCATTATTGCTGTCAGTGTAAAAAGTCGACCAACCCTTCGCCTCAAATCCGGATAATTGAAACTTCTTTTGCCTGTAAGCTCGATAAAAATCAGCCCCAATTTGAGAACCATTTTATTGTCCAATCTATTGTCACGTTCTTCCTTTTTCCTTTCCCCCTTACGTCTTGCTCCGACGTTGTGGGTGTTCAGGAGCGAACGTAATGAGCGGCTTTGTCCCCCGGCAGTCGTTGGCCAAATTAAATGTTCGAAGCCGAAAATCATCAGTTTGACTTACTCTTCAAGATAAATCACAAGGTTTGTGTCATCCAGAGAATTGAGTGACAAAAAATGGATTTGAAGAAATATATCTCCGACGTGTGGATTCCGCTTAACAATCTCGATTTTTTTCTCATCACGGATTGAAAAAAAAACGCTAAAAAAGTACGCTGTATCACGCTCATTTGAATAAGTGTTTGAGTTTCAATGGAAAAAAGCATTTCTCGGATTAAATTACTATAATTATTTCAATACACAATTCATAAAGAAATTAAAAGGATTTTGAAACTATTAATCAAACAGAATTTGATTTTGTTAAAGTGGACAAAAAGTACGAATTTTAAGTATTGGTAAAATTAGTTTTGAGAGGAACTGATTTGAAGTAATTATTAACATTGACATTATATAAGCTTTAAACCATTTAAATGGATCACATTTACTGAAAAAAAGTACGCTTGAAAGTCGCATATTTTATATGAGTAGTAGATTTCGTGTCATTTCAACAAAAATTAAAATACAATTATTGAAAATTTACATCTAATATCCTAAAATCGATTCATTCAGTTTCTGAAATATAAATATAAATATGTTTTTTTTTATATTTGATCTCCCTGTGAAAGATTTATTGTGAATTTTATAAACATTTATGGCATAATTTCATTCTCAGCGTTCAAACATCAATACTTGAAACAATAAAAGCATATATTAAAAAACGAAAAAGTACGTAAAAAAAGTTGGTAGATTAATCTAACTAATATTAATATTTCATATTTAGAAGTATTGCATGAAATGAAATCAAAAATAAAACGAAAAGAAAATGGAAAGCAATTGGATTTGAAACTTAAATTCTAGGAAACGAAAAAAAGTCGTTCACGGAGATTTGAACTTAAGATCCCGTGGAGTTTGACGTGACAAGTTTATTTATCGTGGCAGAAGAGCGTTCCGAGTGACGTAAGCTGATAGATTATTTTGACAGCTTTACCTAAAGCGGAGATATGCGCTACGGTGTAGCGACATCAAAAGCAGAGGATCTGAGGGAGGAATACAGGTTTCGCGGGTCAACGTCGTGCGATCGTGTATCGATTGCAGATATATTGGCTTCACATGTGTAAATCCCACGTAGCGTATCAAGGTCAGGATTATTTATACTTGCGCAAAAAATCCGGGTCTCGACTAAATTTAATTAACACCTTGCTTTACCTGGATCCGAGAGGTTCGATCGTTGCATACATTATCGCTATTTTAACTTCAGTCACTAGACTAACTTACGTCGAATAATCGCAATTTCATCCGAAAAACGAATGCTAAATGAAATTATTTCTCCTTTAGTTTCCGAAAAAATAAAAATCACCAAGTCGGTCCCATTAAATTTTATTTCTCACAAGAAGAAATTTAATTAAAAATTTGAACATTTTTATACGCTGCTTTTTTTCCATTTTTTTGGCGAATGCTATTAACTGTGATAATTAGTGTATCGACGAAACGCGCGAGACGAGATCTTCGACCTGAGGCTCAAAGAATGAATGTAACAAATTACGGTATATGAAATTTAGTATGAGCAATAGCTGCGTGATTTTTGTATAACATAAATAAGAATGTAGATCTATCTATCACTTCGTTTCATTGGTGTAATCAAATGCTAATGGCTGTCTTTTAGGGTGGTCAATAAGCTTAAAACGTTTATGACGTTTGTGACGAAACAGTTACATCATTAATTTCTTCTTCAAAGGATTTATGTGCGAAAAAACAAACACTCATGCATATTCCATTCAACACTACAGAATAAAGACTGAGAACGAATTTTTGTCATGGTTATCAAAAATGGTGTAAAACAAGGCTCGATTTTATCACCAGATTTTTGTTTTACAATTTGTTCGGGTCAATTTTGTCTTGTTTCATCTTTTTATCAGATCATATTTTCGAATTTATTATTATGTGCTTTTGACTTGATTTCAAATTCCTTGTTAAATTTCATTAAAAATGGTCGAATTAGAATCAATGTAGTTGTAACATATATTTATAATAATATTGATGTGTGATATAATGGAATATGACATATTTATTTTGTATACTTCAACGATATTAGGAATAGAATATTTTTGAATACATTTAAGTATAAACAACAGACTTACTAAACAAATTATTCGTGTTAACTTGATCATAAAATTATGAAATAGCAATATGTGAAGAAACCCATTAATTATGAAAAATTCAGTCAATTTATATCATCATAATAACAAAATATTTCATTAATAATGTTTTGAAAAGTCTATTTGATGAACAAGAAAACAATTTGTTTAAAATAAAACATTTCTTTATTTAACTTTGTCTTTATTATTCAAAACTTTTCATTTTTTCCTAATCATACAATCAATATGTTTTTTGTTGTTTTTTGTCCATAGTCATTTTTGATTATCGTAATGCAAAGTAATATGAAGCTTCGTATGGTATAAAATATGAATTCTTTATTATAGAT